>PVIW01000025.1:1014790-1133775 GCA_004026585.1 Noctilio leporinus
GGAGGGAGGGAGAGAGAGAAAAGGGGGGAAGGAAGGAAGAGAGGGAGGTGGGGAGGAAACCCTTCAGGCAACACTTAGTTCCTAAAGCCTTCTGGCATCCTTGTCATTCCTGCAGAACCTGTCACCTGAAAAACCCACATTACAAATGACAGGCAACTTAAAAGGATTAAGAAAGAGACAAACTTTCTGAGATCTAAGGTGTAGTTCTAAAAGCTCAGGTACTTTATTCTTTACAAATGAGAACCAAAATGTTATTCATTCTGCATTCTCCCCAGAGATTTATTTGGTCCTGGAGGAGAGCTTAACTATATACTTCAAATGATTTGTATTAATATTGACTTTCAGACAGGTGAGAAGTTTGATATGTAATAAGGATGGGCTGGCACCTTCACACGCTGTAGACATTGTATTCCCTATTATATTTGTTGCAGGATGCAAATCACCAAAGTAAAATCAGGGAAGATGTTTTAAGCCAATCTTGAGCACATACTGTGGTGCTTATTGAAAATGTTTAAGTCTGAGGATGAGAATAGGATTTAAAAAGCTATTCCTAAAATAGTGTCTGTGAATATTAAATGTAGGCACGATGAGTTCTACCAGTGACCAGTTTATTTACAGAAGTTCCCTAGAATTCTGAAACTATTATCCTTTGTGTAGTCATTTCACTGAGAAAAATGGAAAAGAACATGGTTGATAATAAACAGAATAAAATGTTAGTTCTATAGAAAGCAAATATATAATTTGAAGGCCATGAATGGGCACATTTTTATTTGGGGGAGGGGTGGAATAAAATGGTGGAGAAAGTAAATGCCTTTCTTGAGTTTATGGTCTGTAGAAGCATCCCTTTGGCTCTATGTTCTTTAAAAAATCTGTTGAAGTAAGTAGTTTATTTACACTTTTCTCTGTTTAAAACTAAGTATGGTTGTTCTTTTTATTTTCATGAAAAGAAATCCTGGCAAATTAATTTTTGGTTGTATTTTTGTTTTGTCATGACTAGGTGACACAACAAGGCGGTTATTTCACCTTCTCATATTAAAGATTTAAACATTTGTTTTCTGTTGCCAAGAAGATCCATAGAACCATAAAGCAGGCCAATGAATAATAGAAACAGGATGAATACATCTGAGGAAATGTTTTTCCTTTTAAGCTGCTCTTTGCAGGTGAAGTCTTTTAGGGAACTTTATCCAAATTTGTTATGCTTTTTACCTGGTTGCATTGTGTTCAGAGATATAATTAGTTTCTCAAGTAACACTCAGCAAATCCATTTTAAAAAGTCAGTGCTACAAATGCATTGAAAACTAGAACTATATAGGGCAGGATGCTTTGCTTTAGAATTTTTTCCACATTTCTCCTTCTCTTTCTCTTTTTTAATTAATGAAAAATCTCCTGATATACAGAACACTTTCTAGTGTCCCGTCTTGATATTGAACAATGGAAGAATGACTTATCCAACACGAGCTAACGTAAAACCCCGATGTGACTCCGGTCAGGGTGTGGGTTGTGCTGTTGTGGGGTCATGTATCACCATACGAACTGGGAAGCAATTTATAACCAGGAAAGAAGAGCTAAAGAGTAGTAATCGCAGTAGTCCTTGTAACTTTTCAGTTTTTTTCTCTTATGTGACTTGTTATTCTCGCAGCAACTGCGTGAATTACTGTTGGGCATATGGTGAGCATCAAAATGTTTAAATGCCTTAGTTGCTCACATATGCAGTCACCAGGGAAGACAGGAATTCTGCATCTAAAAGACATTATCGACTTGGCCAGACCACAGGGAGAACAGAAAAGTCAAGACCTGCCCAGCAAACCCATACGCTTGCCTCCAGGCGGGCACACGCTCTTGGATGATTTGCAGTCTTGCAGGAAAATAGAAATCACTGTGTCAGGCCAACTTGTGGGTGGCTTGTTCTGTAACCTGATTGTTACACTGCAATCCTGTGTGCTATTGGGCAGTCATGAAACATTTTCTAATCCACCTAGGGTTGTGAACCTAGATGCCAAAAAGTCTTGTGCCTTCTCTGTTCTTGTGACACAGGTACATTGTAGTAACTTCTTGGATGCAAGAAATGATCTTGATGATTTTTTTTTTTAAAGATTTTATTTCATTATTTTTAGAAAGAGGGGAAGGGAGAGAGGCAAAGAGAGAGAGAGAGAGAGAGAGAGAGAGAGAGACATCAATGTATGGTTGCGTTTCACCTGCCTCCAGCCACAGACCTGACTGGAGACCTGGTTTGCAACCTTGTTATGTTGCCCTGGCTGGGGAATCGAACCTGCAACTTTTGGGTTTGCAGGCCAGCGCCTTATCCACTGTGCTACCAGCCAGGGCATTGATGATATTTCTTGATACCTAATGACCAGATCTGTTAAGATCTTGCTGACATAATTTCATTGAGCTGTACTAAACTCCAATATTTCCCTTTATAAAATGGAGATTGTGATACATGTTAATTCTGCTTCTTGGTTGTCATTTGTTTGTTCATATGCTTTTTCAATAAATCTTGAGAACCTATTTTTTCTAGAATATATAAGGATAAGATGAAATCCCTAATGACAAATGTTTCTAATCTACTAAGTACTATTGAAAAAGGAAAAGTTACTCTTCAATATAATGAATCCTGTAATGAAGGTATACAGTGGGGAGTATGTAAATTAGAGGAAATAATGTTAGAGTTGAACCTTCAAGGGTTGGGGAAAGGAGAGGGGAAACAAGGAATCTTCTCACAAGCTTCAAAACTATAAATAAAAATTAATAACTTTGCCCTAGAAAAAGCTGTCTAAATAACCATAACCATGTGATCAAAGTTAATACAAATGAAATAGACAAATATAGTCCTTCTACCTCCTGATATGAAACCCCAAGAAGAACATAAGAACATAGTATTACTTATATGGGGGAATATATATATATATATTTCTCTCTCTCTCTCTCTCTCTCTCTCTCTCTCTCTCTCTCTATATATATATATATATATACACATACATATGTGTGTGTGTGTGTGTGTGTGTGTGTGTGTGTGTGTATATATATATATATATATATATATATATATATATAAATGTACAACCTGAATCTGATGGTGGGGAAATGGAAGATAAACCTAATTGGACATATATTCTACAAAATAACTGGTCTGCACTTTTCAAAAATGTGTTTTGTGGAAGACCAGGGAATCCTGAGAAACTGTTCTAGATCGGAGACCAAAAAGCCAGCACGGACACTCTGTCTCTTGTCAGCAGGCAAAAGGAGTGGCCACAGCAATGGCAGACCATTTCCATGTGCAAATTCCAATAAATATATTTTTAAAAAGGACTTTCAATTTATGTATTATTAAAACCATAGAACATAGCTTTCCTCTAAAATGGCGCCTAAGGTTAACAAATATTTAGCTCACTTAGATAAACTAAACCCTGTGCCCGTTGATGCTAACACTGTCCACATTGTTCAAGAACTGCACAAATTTCAGTTATCAGTTTCAAAGATGCAAAGTTTCTGGTTTGTAAAAGGAGTTTGGAATGCACTTTGTGTGAAAACAACACATTTACAAAAACACATTTGGTGAGTTTTTACCTTGAGGGAATATATATTTCTTTAGGGAGCTTAGCAATGGTTATGAAAACAATATAAAACCTGTCAGAGTTCTATTATGGCCCTATTTTATACTTTCATTCCTAATAAATATTTTGCACTCATTACTGACTTTTGACTTTGGGTGTGATATTAAGAAAACATAAAAGCTTGAAATGGTGGTTATAATTTTGAGTTAAAAAATTTACTTTAATGTTTCTTTGGAATAACATCTCTCCTAATAAAACAGAATAGCCAAGAAGTTCATATATTTTTTATAAAAATGTGAAAAGTAAATAATGTCAGAAAAACGAAATTCTCTCAAATTCTATTAAGCAAAGATAAATAAACTTTTATACATTCCTTGTGTTGTCCTTCCCATAAATGCATATTTAATGTTTTAAAGAAAAATGATCAGATGGAAATAGAAAGTAGAAAGTAAAATTTTATGCAGAAACTTAACTTCACATTTTAATCTACACAGAAGTTCTGTCACAAAATTCCCATGCACATTCAAATATTAATCTCAATAAAAAGAAATACTGGTTTTCAGAAGTAGCGGGATAGGCACCTTGCAGCAATTTTGCCCCTTGCAGTAAGAGATAGTTTCGACCACCTCTTCTTCACGCACATAAAGCAACAAATACAAATACTTCTCTGCCCAAACACAGATGATGAGGATGGCCTGCTTCACATGAGCATTTAAATGATTATCTTCCGATTATAGTTTTGAAGGACTCATGCACAGTGTATGTCAAACAAACTAAACAGACTCCATATCTCCACTCTGAGAAGTTATGCTATAAATCAGACCATATTCAAATGTGCATGCTGTGAGGGGGGTAAATCAGCAAGAAAACAGCCATGAAACAGGCGTGAGGGTGCAGAGCTTTCATGCTTTACTTCACTCATTGCTGGCCACGAATCATCCAATTGGCCACTGTTATTTATGTCCAGCTGCAAAGACTATCAAGTATAGTAGAAAAAGGAATAATACAAATTCAGTGAGCTACCATAAATTATTTCCATTCCCTCATCCAAAATTTTATTAAGTAATTATTATTATGTTTTTAGATGTTTGAGAACTAATGTTGTAAAAGGTGCCAGAGCTCAAGGAAGTGATACTGTGGAAGAGGAGATTCAAGTCTGCCTGCAGACCTTCAATGCGGCGTGACAAGCTTAGCCACGGACTGTACACCAAATGCAACTGTACACAGTTGGCTTTGCTCTAATGGCTTATTTAAGCTTGAGGGACAAGAAAGGGAGTCAGGGAGGAAGTGAAGGAAAGGAGGCAAGACAAGGCTGACAGTAAATGACATATCCAAAGCATAGAGGTGTTCAGGAGTGTGATGGATTCTGGGTGGTGTGAGGAGCACACACCACCTGGCAGGAGTCCTGAAAGCTGAGGCTGCCAAGGCAGGTGGAGGCCTTTAGGACAGGTTGAGCTGGAGGTCCCTGGAGCTCATATTCGCTACATAAGCATGTGGTGTCTAAGTCAGGATTTGGTGCAGGAACCAGAAACAGCCTGAGTAAGTTAGATGTTGCAAGATCTGTAGAAGACCTAAGGAGTTGGTCTGGGTTCATCTCTTGGAATTACACACACACACACACACACACACACACCAGAAACTAGAACTACCAGCTCTGAGGTTGCCACACTGAAGCTTTGCTGGAAATAAGAAACTAAAACCAGTTTCTCTGCTGCCACTCTCTCTTTCGCTGTTCAAGAGTCCACACAATGGACCCTGGCCAGCCCCTGGGGGAACTTCATTTGGCCATGAACTTGATAGCAACATCATGCTAAACCTTCAGGAAGATGGACTCTGCTTACTCTTGCCTTCCAAATTTTTCCTGAGTGCATCAATCCCAAGAACCTTACATCAGAAGAGTCTGGAAAGGTAATGTTTAGTTTTCATCTTCCCAAGAGAAAGATGATATAAGAGAGTTTAAAGGAACAAACATAGAGAGTCTAGCCAAAATGGTATTAAGAATTCTACGTAATTTTTTGTATATTTGAAATGTTTTATTATCTCTTGTCCAGTTCATATAGAAATATGAACATCTCAGCAAGGTTGCTAAATAGAATAGAAGCATTTTACATACATATCTAAGACTTGAGTATTCTTGCCTAAGACAGATTATTTAAAGTAGCCCATGTGGATCTGTCCTCACATGGAAACTGAGGAATAGAAACAGTGGCAATACCATTTATTGAAAGAATGTGGCATCTGGAAAGGAATGTTCAGCCGAGAAAAGCAGACATGAGTTGGTTGGTGTGAGGCCCACACTGTGGAAAGTGAATCCAGAGCACTCACTAGAGAAGTGTTGTCTCAGGGCAGCGAGAATGTGGGAGTCAACTTTCACCACAGCATGAGGACCTTCCCACACATCACTGCTCCTCCTGGGTTCTGCTCTGAAAGCCATGGGGCAGTGTGATCAAGAATGTGCCACCCAGACTTGAACCTCAGGATGCATATGCTTGGGATAGGAGTGAGAAGACAACATTCCCTATTATAAGTCTACACCTTTATACTCTGACTTTACACAGCTTGACATGATGCCAATGCCAAAGCTTCCGTCATCTATGCTCACATTGTGTTCCAACTCTCCAGGAGAAGGAGGCTGGGATTCAGATGCTGAAAAGAGATGAATGAACTCTGAGAGGCTGATGTCCTGAACAGCCCAATCTGCATCTCTCTCACAATGAAGGAATCCAAGGATGGCTTGATTGTGGAGCCCCTTAAGTCATAGTTAAATAAATATTGGTTCGAAGTTCAGTAGTCTTATTGGGGGGTTGTTTGTTTGAGTTTTTACTTTAGGACTTCTGTAAGATATTTCCTTTGCTTGAATGATTGCAAGTGTCTTAGATGTTTTTTAAAGTCAAACTGAAAACCTGCCTTGACCACACACACACACACACACACACACAGAATATAACAGGGTTTAACATTACTTTTAAAAAAAATTGGATAAAATTTCATTATATGATTATACCATAATTTAAATTTCTCTTTTGCTTGCCATCTGAATTATTACCAGTCTTTTGTTAGCAATATTGCAATGAATAAATTATACAGTACATATGTAAATAATTTTTGGGGTTTTTTTTGTTTGTTTATTTTATAAGAACGAGCTTTTTTTCCCTAAAAGTAGTTGGTTGTAAGATTCTGTAGAAAAGCATCTTGGTGTTTAGCTTATATGAGTCAGTTTTGAGACACAGCCTAGCAAGGCCTATGTAGTTAATACTCTATTCTTTTTGCAGTATCTTTTGAAAAGGCTTGTAATTTTCTGGTTTTGAATGAAAGGTACTGTTATTTACTATTTCTCTTTATTTTTAAGTGAAGTTCTACTGAACTGTGTGTGGAATAAATAAATCATTCGTAGGTAAAGAATCTTTAGAAACAGGGTTTGAACAGGGTCCTGATATTCTTGCTGAGTGTTAAACAGTCTTAATATATCCTTTAGTTTTCTAATCACAGCTTTTCCACAGGGCCAAGCAGGGGGCCTAATCAAATTCTTAACTCCTTCACTGCTTGGAGTGCGATGCTCAGCCATTTGGGCCCAAGAAAGTTTGGAAACAAAACACAATGATTCTTTATGTGCTCATTTGTCTCTGAATTAGGAGTAGATTTAGTAAAATCACTTTTACTATTGTCTACCTATCATGTTAAGCCACTATAATATTTTCATAAGAATATGAGAATTATGAAATGCATAAATTTTAAACTGAAAAATGTATTATATGAACAAAGTAATGAAAAGTTGCTACATCTAAATTGCCAAGAAATTACACAATATGGAGCCTGAGAACAGCAGATTTTTCACCATCCTATTCAATAACTTAAGAATTTTAATATATTTTTTCCTTTGCCCTGACTGGTATGGCTCAGTGGATTGAGTGCTGGCCTGCAGACTGACAGACAGGTTGAAGGTTCAATTCCTGATCAGGGTGCAAGGAAGAATTTAACATTTTTCGGGAAGTCTGGACATATAATATACTGATGGGCTTAAGTACAAATCTAGTTTTCTTTGGGTAAGTTCCCCATGACAGCAAACCTTCTTTTTTTCATTGTATACCTTGTTAGTTTATGATTTCTGTCCTTGGGAATGAAAGAACACCAGAGCTAAAGGTATATTCCATCTAGTCAGTTAAGTAAGCCTCTCGTCTTAAATGGGAAACAGCTCTAAGCACATTAAGAAATGGTGAAAATCTACATTTCAAGTTTTATTTCACAGGGAGGTATACGTCTTTGGATTGCAAGCTCCTTGAGGGTAGAAATTTATTTTGTTCATCAACAAATCCTCAGTGATAAAATGTTAGGAATATAATAGAGGCTTAAATAAGATTCAAAGATGTATGTAGATGCCCCTGTCCAAAACCACACAACTGTGGGGTCAGTGGCCCAACCAGGGTGAGCCCTGTATCTCCGGACTAGGGGACAAGGGTTCTGCCAAGGGACTCTTTCTCCCAGGTTGTCTTTTGCTTGGAGAATAAAAAAAAATTTCCTTTTGCTTCCCACGTTAGGAAAAAAATTGAAATAGTTTTGCAAATACTAGCCAAAATGTTCTATTGTAAAACTTTGCTTTAAACTTTTGAGTGCGCATCACCATGATAGTAGACACAGAATTTCCTAATTCTAATAAACAATTAATTTACAAAAAAATTAAAAATCAAGAAAAAAATACTAGCAAGAATTAAACAAACAAAATGTAATAACTCCAGGCCACAAATTTCAGGAAGAGAATGGAAAAGAAAGAATAAATAAAAAGATTAAGAAAGGAAAAACAAAGAAGCATAAATTTGTGGTTTTTCTTGTAACCTTGCCTCCATTCTTGGGTATGTGGTACTGAGATATCTACAGAGTTAAGAAAACAAAACAAAACAAAACAAAAAAAACTTGAGGCTTCACAGTGAGTGATTTTCAAGTCAATAACAAATTATTCCCAGAAAATAGAGAGATTCCCGGTAGAGTATATTTAACAGACTCAGCAAATTCAAAGCTCTGGTTCACAAAAATTCCACCTTAACCTTCATCAGTTTAGCGTTTTCCTTCCTGCCTCTGCTCTGAAAGAAAGACAAACAGGTCTCTGATAAAATAAAATAAAATAAAATAATAAAGTAAAAGTAAAGTAAAATAAAAGTACCAGGATTTCCTGCTCCAGCACCGACTTGTTAAAAGTTTAGAAATGGTCATTACTGTCCTTACGACAAATTTTAAAAAGCTGAACAATGTGGAAACTAGCTACTTTTTCTGGACCTATTGGAAAATTGAGGTTGCAAGGCAAACTTCCACCCACTTCCTGAAGGAACAGGTGAACACAGATAATGATAGAAACAAGATCCGTTTACTTGAAGGAAGAACCCCTGGAGGAATAAACAAGAATGCACATTCAAATGGTAATTTGAAAAGTGGCTAGATGTTGGTTGTGAAACTCCTAGAGGCCCCAGCTCAGTTACTCATTTCAGGCTTCTGTTTCACCCTCCACCTACCACTTTCTCAGAGTAAAGAACCCATGAAAACCCCCCTCAGGTTTCTTGCAGGGAAATGGGGAAAGTTCACATTTTGAAGTATGTACAAAGACCTACTCCACAGGAAAATGTCTTAAGTGGAGCCTTACCTAACTTAGGAAAAGAGCAACGAAGAACATCCAGCCCTCACCAACATCCTATCTCACCTACAGGAGCATTGGGTGTAAAAGGTAAGAAATGATTGTTAATACCAGATGCTAGGATGTAGGTTTAGTAAAAGCTATACTATACTCACAGAGACTTGAGTAAAACAGCAGGGGATTAAAACCAAAAGAATTGTAAAGACTATTTAAGAAGGAGTCCTTAAGGAAACCCAAATACAATGAAAAGGCTAAACAAAAATACTAGAGATATTTGCACCTATAATACAACAAACATTCAACACGTTCCAACTCCTAGACATAATAATACAAAAACCTCACATAAAAAGCCCATTTGCCTCATTTCCTATTACTCAATACATCACTGAACAGTTTAAACTTTCCACAGAGGATTACTTGTTAGGCTAAAAGGCAGGAAAAAACAAAGCCTAAAGGCACCAAGCATACATCAGAACTAGACTCAAATATGACACACATTTTGGATGTATCAGGATATTTAAGTAACTATAATGCACATGTTAGGGGCTCCAATGAAAAAAGTAACAAAATAAAAAACAGATGGGAAATAATATGGAGAGAAATGGAAATTGCAAGAAAGAATCAAAAGAAACTCTTCAAAATAAATAGCACCTTGAATAAAAAATGGAGAATTTCATCATGGCAAAGAGTGAGAATAGCCTAAATTTTCTTTAACTGATCAATAGATGAATACAACATAGCAAATTCATTCAATGGAATATTATTTGGCAATAAAAAAGAATGAATTCTGTTATATGTTACGACATGGATAAAGTTTCTGATATGGGAAAAGCCGGTCATAATAGACCACATAATGTATCATTCCATTTGTATTAAATGTCCAGAATGAGCAAATCTACAGATGGAAAATAATTAGTGGCTGTTAGTGCTGCGGGGATGTGATGACTAAGACGGTGTGATAGCTCAAGGATGTGAGGTTTCTTTTGTAAATGATTAAAACGCTGTGAAATTAATGGCAGGGATGAATGTGCAACTCTGTGACTATACAATAACCATTGATTTTGCATTTTGGATGGGACTATTTTATTGTACATGAACTACAGCTCTATAAAGCTATTTTAAAACACATCAGAACGTTATGTGGATAAAATTCTGTCAACAGAACCCATTACCCCATGAATGTGGAAACTCATGGATTACCAGGTTTTTAAAAAATTAATTAGAAAGCATAGATATTTAAAAATCACACATATTTTCAAAAAAACCCTGAGGCCTATTACACTAATTTTAAATAATTTAAATAGACCTTCAACATAACTATTGTTTCCCATTTTTATTATTATTTAGGTTATTAACTTTCTTTCCTGGCTAAGAATCACTAAAATTTATTTGAAGAAAAATTTTAGAAATATTTTTGAGGATTACAAAGATACGTTCAAGGAAAAAAATAATGTTTGCTTTATTTTGAAATGCAACCCTTCACTGTTCACTTCAGAGTAAATATGCATCAGGGATTATTCACATTGAAAAAACTGCAGATAAAATCCAGGAACCATATCTGAACAGAGCTGGAATACCAGCTGGTGGGTCTTCCAAAACTTTGAAACAGCAGGCAGTGGTTCATATCTTGCTGCTCTCAGCATCTTAAAATGGAAAAATGCACCCACCCTCATATTTTTCATAACAATTCAGTCACCACAAGTACATTGTTTTGGAGATCTCCTTAGTGAGCTTTCACAATAGTGAGGGTAGATTACCCAGTTCTATCATTTAAATGTTTTGTTCCTAGGAGCAGGCCTAACAATTTTATGAATGTGGCTAGACTCTCTTCATTACTTGGCAGTTCAACCTTATTTTCATATGCGCAACCTGGATTTTTCTCTCCTTTGGAGAATGTTTTCTATGTGTGGGCATTTTGCATCCTTTAGGTTAGGAAGAGTCAACATCAGTGGTTGGTCTCCTGTACACACTGGTGAAGAACATTTCTTTCAGCTCTGCAGTTTATGATGTCATGTGATAGAAGTTAAGCCAAAGTTCAGGATGAAGAGCAGACAAAAGCATCTTAAAAGCTGAGAACAAGTCATGTTCAGAATGCATAGAATGGATATCAAAACCAGCAGCCATGCATGTTACTATGGAACTGCATTCCTTTGACTGTGAGAACTTGCTTTTTCGGGAAGAAGTGCCCCTAGGTTAAGCATGGTATTTGAGGCTAGCCTCCCACATCAATTAGTACAGTTGACTCTCATGATGGTCAATAGCACACGGGCTTTGAGGTCATGCACTCTCTCTTCTGACATTTTCTGCTTGTGCCACATGAAGCACTTGGCTTCAATTTTTCTCACCTTTGTTTCCTCACTTACAAAACGAGTACAGTTTTACCGACCTGATGGAATTGTTGAGATAATTCATTGAAACAGTATATGTAAATTACTTGGCATGGTGCCAAGGAGCACAAACCAATTCCAATAGTGGAGTTAAGAATGCACAGGTTAAATATTGGAGAGAGTGATTCAATACTCATTACTTCTTTAGTCTGTTTTTTAATATGCTAATGCTATGGATTATGTAAATTATTTGTACAAGTTCAAATATATACAGCACCAAACTGATTAATATCACACAGTTTTTTGAGTATGGCAATGATATGTTTGATGATGAAGAGAAGAGATTGCTCCATTTTAAGACAGAAATTCCAAAATAAAAGCAGTGAATTTACAGGGCAACATAAAATATTTGACTATGATAATAATGTGCTTTTGTTCAAAATTAAAATATTTGATTAGATAAAAGTATTAGCATTAGTCTCATAGATTGATATGAATTATTAAAATTATAATATTAATTTACTCGTATCTCTCATGATAAAAATTTTATACTTGTTAAGCAACTCATTGACTCTCACAATCTAATAAATATTTTAGCACCTACTATTTGTCAGGCAGTTTTTAAGTGCTTAAAATACCTCAATGAACAGCACAAAGGTCCCTCCTTTGAAGAATTTACATGTCAGAGCAAGGAGACAGACACTAAATTATCTGGAAAAAAATAAGCACACTGTAATATGCATGAAGGTGTTGATTCCTTTGAAGACTAAAAAGAAAACTACAACCTAAGAGTTTAATAATGGTTCAATTTTTATAAGGTGGTCAGGGTAAACCTTATTGAGAAGGATTTTTAAGTGGCCACTTAAAGACTATGCGAAAGTAGCCATAAGAGTTCATCAGGGACAGTTAGTGTAGAAGAAATGGCCAAAGTATGGGTTTCCGGGCAAGAATGTGCCTGGCATATTTGAGAACAGAAAGGGACCCATGTGTCTAAAAGAATGTGTGAAGGGGAAGTATTAAGAAATGTGTTCAAAGAGGTAACAGAAGGACCTCATCATGTAGGAACTTGTAGGCCATCACAAAGTGTAGGGCTTTAACCGCAAGTAAAGTGAGAGTTTTGAGCGGAGTGATCTGCTCTACCCTACATTCAAAAGAAACATTGGTTCATGTGCTGAGAATAGATACTATAGGAAAATCTGTAGGAGCATGGAGGCACATTAAAAGGTTATTGAAGCCAAAGGAAGATGATAGTGGAATAAAGGAGGTGATGAGGATCTAGATTCAGCATAATTCTGAGCCAGAATACTTCCCTGGTGTGATATATGTGGGATATGAAAGAGGGAAGTTGAAGATGATTCCAATGTTCTTGTCTTGATTTGAATAAGTGGACGAGATTGAGTTTTCATCAGCTGTGACAAGGAAGGCTTTAATTTGACCAAGTGTGAGGAAGGTGGAGATAAGGGGTTTATTTGTGAACACATTGAGTTTGGCAAGTCTGTTGGTAATCCAGATGAAGTTATAAGGGGGAGTTGGATATGTGAGACCAAAATTTAGGAGAATTGTCTGGACTGTGGAAGTGACTTTTGAGGTCATTGGCCTGTAGATGGTATGCAAAGGCACGAGACTGGAAAGGTTATCAAGAAAGCAAAGGAATGTAAAGAGTAAAGGATGAAGGACTAAATTTAGGGTATTTCATCATAAAAAGCAGAAAGAAGAATAAATGAAATTGGAGAAAACCAAGGAAAATGTATGGCTCTAGAAGCCAAGTAAGGAAAAAAAGTGCTTATGGAGAAAGGAGTACAAAATTACATCAAACACTGCTGATAAGTTGAAGAATATGAAAACTGAGCATTAACTATGGAAGTTAGCAATGTAGAGGTGATCAGTGATCTTTGGCAATAAAGTTTTAGAGGAATAGATGAACTAAAAGCTGGGTTTAAATGTGCTAAGAGAGAATAAGAAAAGGGGAACACAAAACAAGGGAAATTGACAACTCTACAGAGTGGTTAATTATATTACAAAGAATAATAAGTGAGCATAAAGAATTCTAAAAATAGGTGAAATACCAGTAGTGATTGTATATGATCCAATAGAGAAGTGATGATGTATATGATCCAATAGAGAAGTGTAGATGATCCAATAGAGAAGGGAAAACTAATGACATATAACAGAGAGAATTGCTTTCTTGAAATAGATAAACAAAGACCCCTAATGACATATAACATATATAACATATAACATTATATAACATATAACATATAACATATAACATATAAGCTAATGACATATAACAGAGAGAATTGCTTTCTTGAAATAGATAAACAAAGACCCCTAAAGAGGGTCATTATTTCAGGCAAGAAGAGTTTGTAGGTAGAGTGAGTAAATGTCATAAAATTTTGTAGAAACTTTTTCCTGGTTGCTTGAATTATCTCAAGTAAGAAGCAAGATCAGCTGAGAGTGGGGACAGAGGGAGAAGGAGTGAAGACTGAGAAGAAGAAAAAATAACCCTCTAAATGTTTGGGTAGATTACCAGTATAATGTGATTGTTAGAAATATCAAAGGCCCACTGGATCTTTTCGTTCATGGCTTGAATGTGGTTGAATTTAAAGAGTGACTTGTTAACATGGTTGTGATTTCTACCCAATTGCAATCAGTTGCATGGATGCAGAGGTTGGATTTAACCAAAGACATGACTTCATTTTAAGTATTAAAATAAAACTGAACTGTTACTTTGCTATGACTACTGTAATAAACTAGCACCAACATGGTAACATAAAAATGCTCTGGAGGCCAGCATAGTCCACCTCAGTGTCCCTGGGCTGAAATCAGCGTGTCAGTAGGGCCACACTCCCTCTGGTGGCAGCCAGCATTCTTTGCTTTGATGTGGTTGAGTCACTTCAGGCTCTTCCATCCTGGTCACAGTGCTTTCCCCTTTTCTGTGTCAGTCTCCCTCTGCTTCTGTCTTATAAGGATGCCTGTGATTGCATTTAGAGCCCACGTGGACAAGCCAAGATAATCTCTCCACCTGAAGAGTCTTAAGTTAACTCTAGCTTCCTTTTCTGCCATTTAAAGTAACCACCACAGGTCCAAGGATTCAAATATGGACATCTCTTGTGGAGCTGTTATTCATCCCACTACAGTGAGAAAAGCAAAAGGGAATTGAGCACATATTCAAGGGGAGGTGATAATGATTGGTTATGGAATTTAGCTTTTTTAGATTTGTGGTCATAGATTGAGTGATCTGGAAAGATAGGAAATAATGGTCGTAGGATGCTAATTTATAATATAGAAATAATGGAATGACGTTAGTAGTTGCAAGGCTGAGCACATGACCGACTCAGGGAGAAGGACAAGATTATTGGAGAAGTCAAGAAACTGAGAACCAACCAGTTAAACAGATCATGTTTAGGTATACTGAAATGGTTAACAATTAAGATAAGTAGATAGAGTGAATAAACTAACAGGAGCAGTTCAATGAGAAATAAGTGAAAATAGCATGGAGTTAAATTAGGCTGTTCAGTCTTTACATGATATATGCATGTGCATGTGTAAATTTCTGATGTAAACTTATCTGTTCCCCAGATAATTAAGAAGTCCAATTGTCATTGATGAAATATTTGTAAGATATGAGGTACATCTTTTGCCTGCCTATGTTCTTAGACACAGCACAAGTGGCCTGAGATCCCCACTGTGGACATGAGTTTATTCTCTGTGTTGAAATGCAATGGTGTTTCCAGAGCTTATCTAGAAACGTGTACTTTGCCATTAGCTCTAGAAGGCTTGAGTCTTCTGTTTATATTTTCTGTCACCTGCCTCGCTGTTTGTCATCTGCCACCCAATTTTGCTGTTAGTGTGCTTTTAAGTGCTTGCATTTCAATTTGTAGTTTATAAAATGTCCTAGGCAGGGCAAACAGAGAGACAAGCTAATTGTAATGGGGTTCTAAAAATGAGAGATGTGACTCTGAATAAGTATTCTGCTTCTGATGGAAGTTTATGGATTGCAAAGTCTATGAATAGATAGCCCATCTTGAATGGCTATTTCTCACTTTTATTTGTGCCATGGGTGTCTGCACATTTGCTCTTACAGATCTCTTCGGATACCTCATGTATAAAAATGAACGACTCTTTATAGAAAATAAAGGACTGCATATCAACGAAGATATGCAAAAATAGTGCATATATCAGTCTGAGCCCTGTCTGGAAATAGACAGTTCACTCAAATTGGGTATTTTGAGGAAAGTTTAATAGAAGACTATTTACGAAGCTGGAGGCAGGATTGAGAGAAAACAATTGATGGTGTGTTAGTTGGGGCTAGTGACAGAAACTCTTTTCCAGGGCCAGGCCTGAAGGGGCAAAGAAGAGAAGTTGTTACCCACATCTGGAGAGACGTATGCAGAGGAGCTGTGGTCTTTCCTGGACTTACAAAGTCGGCTCCGAACACCTAGCAATGAGAAAGCTAGAAGAATAAAAAACCTGACCTCACTCTTCTTCAACCATGATTTCCTCTTAATTTATGCCTCTCATCCTCTATGCTCAATCGCCAGCCCACTGACTTAGTGCTACTTGGACCTCTAAGGGAAGAAAACAGGTAGAGGAGGGTGGAGGGTAGATATGGAGGAGATGTCTAGCATATATATAAGAAAATGTAAATCAGCTTTAAGAAAAAAGCAGTGACTTAAAATTATGTAGTAATTTGAATAATATTTCATATGGATGCAATGATTAATTTGTAGTTAATGTAATTACCATGGCATATCACCTCTTTTGGATTTTCTGGAATTACCTCTAAAATTTAGAAACAGGCTTAGAAAGAATTAGCCTGTTGCTAATTCTTATTTCAAGATGAAAAGTTAGTATTACTTCTTTTTTTTACAACATATAAAGTCTAAGAAAACAACAGACTCAGTAGACTGACTCTTTTCAATATCAAATAACTATTATTTTCATTAGTCATTTTTAATAGTGAATTTATGAAGAGTGTATAGATATAGACCAAAATAAAAAGGGCATCTTTAGAGGAAAAAAACTGTTAGTTATTTTTTGGCAAATGATTTTACTCCAGTCCTTGTAGAAGGAAATATATAGCATTTTAATGAAGTTATTATGTGGAGTATTATATTTTCCTATACATTATATTCATATTAAATCCAATTTTAAAATAGAAAAAGTATACTCTACTCCTGGTAATGTTTCAACTATTCATAGTTTACAGACCAAGTGCTATTTTCTGATGTGCAAGTAATTAATGCAAGAATTTTATAAACTTTATGAGACTGTTTTGGAGTAAATAAATATAATATTTAGTGAAAAAGTAAGCAAATAAAATCTTGTTAAAATTAACAAAGAAAATCACATTAAAAGGTTCAAATTCCAGAAGTATTCAGCCTACCAAGAATAACTTTATTTTTCTAAATGTTATTTATTTTCTAAATGTCCGAGAACATAGATACCCTTCTAGTATCTCAGCTACATTTTTTCTTCAGAAAAAAAATGTGTTTCTATAATCAGAGGGAAAATTCTGTGTTCTATTCAACTCAGTCAGAGATAACACTTCAGAATGCACAGCCGAATGACCTAGAAAGAATACTGGGACTGCAGGCTAAGAAAGAGATAAACAGAATCTCATTATCTCTGGGTAATGTGCTGTTGCTGTGACTACTTTCAAACCCATAGACTCTGTTTCATATCTTCTATAATTGAACGATTTTTATAACATTAAGTAAAACTAGTGGTATTAATGCTAAGTGAACCTAAATAGATGCTAGTGTTCCTTTTAGCACTTAAATTTTACAGTTCAAGAAATATGCCTTATCCCATCTATGTTTGGGCATTGTGTCAGCCATATGAGAGTATAAAAAAATGAATGTGACACAATGAACAACCTGTACTTACAACAACTTTCTAATGCATCTAATTTGTCAGTTAGTGTGTTAAACATTGAAGGTATTGAGAGGGTGACAAGAGTCCTATCCCAGAGGAACTCCAATCAGATAGAAGAGGAGCAGACAAATAACTCACTGTGCTAAGTGTGAGGACTGATATATGCACACAATGTTTTTGTTTTTATTTTTTTAAAGATCTTCTTTACTCATATTAATTTTAGAGGGAGGGGAAGGAAGAGAGAAATAAAGGAAGAGAAACATCAATGTGTGGTTGCTTCTCATGCTGCTCCAAACTGGAGACCTGGCCCACAACCCAGGCATATGATCTCCCTGGGATTCAACCCAGTGACTCATTGGTTCTCAGGCTGGTGCTCAATCCACTGAGACGCACCAGCCAGGGCTGCACACAATGTTTTGAGAGTGTAAAAGAGAAGCCCCTGATGTTGTCTATGAAGGGTAGGTCATTCAGAGGAAACCATAAGGTAAATATAAGAGGGTGAATTAACCAGTGGATGGAGAAATCCTAAGCAGAGAAGTAATAGCATGTTCACAAAATACCAGCTAATTTTATATGCTGAGAAGGGTCCATGAAATTGAATGCTAAGCCATCAGGAGTCTTAAACAAAATCAGAAGTTGTCAAATAAATGCATACAGTAAGTCCTCATTTATGTCAGAGGTAGGTTCTGTGACCTGAAGTGAAATAACCAATACTGAAGTCAGTTTTACCATAGGCTAATTGATAGGAACCAGAGTTAACTTAAGTTCCTACAGCATCTCATGGACTATATAATAAAACAATGTTGAACAACACAACATTGAGGACCTGCTATATCCCATTCAGTAAAGATTTGGCTTTTGAAAAGAGAAGCACATGGTGTAATTTCTGAACAGATGCGTTAACATCAATTACTTGGGGAAATCTTTGCTAATGGAAGAAGGAGAAAACTTCCCAAATTGTCTTACACTTTGGGCTTTAGATTGGAAGTTCCATAAGAGGAAATTACTTTAAAAAACCATCAATACCCAGTGTAGATAAGTAGAAATAAACTTCAAATATGAACTCACATGAGAGGGAGCTGTTGTGGGGCCAAAGTAATACATCTTGATATATTACTATAATATTTAAATTTACTTTATTTTTCTAATTTCTTTTTTTTTATTGTTGTCCTATGACAGTTGTCCCAGTTTCCCCCCTGTTGCTCTCCCCTGTCCCACCATAAATTTGCTTTGTAATTAGAATTTATTTTTATTTTTACTGCAGCGATTTATTTAAAAGAAAATGGCCTTACACTATGTTACCATTGCACAATGAAGTACCATGTAATGCACTTCATTACATGGTTGTTCCCTATAAACTGATACGGGAACAACACCAGAATAATGTGAAATGGACAAGATGAAGATCAGTGTTCCCTTTGTTGTAGAGCAGATGAAAAAAATCATGATGCACATATGTAGGATATATGTATACAGATGGATATGTCTGTGCATGCAGCTAGTAAATATATAGACCCACTCATAATTTTAAAAAGAAACTGTGGTTACCTAAAGGGAGACGGATGGAACAGGGTGTTCAGGGCAAGGCTAGAAGCTCCATTTCCCTGAATGGACCCTACTTGTATTTCATTTTAAATCCATATAAACATTTATGTAATTAATAAGAGAATTTTAACAAGAAAGAAAAGAACCCCTAAAAGTGGGGAAAAAAAGTAAAACTAAGTTATGCTTTTGGTTATCACCACAGGTCAATGATGCCAAACAGCGTAAGTGATAAACTGTTTCTCCCCAGAGGGAGACTGTACTCCCTCCCACACCCCCACCATCTAGCTAGAGTGTTGCTGGTTAGAGCCATTTCATTGCAGGAGCCAATGAAGTCACTTCTCCATGTGAGTTATCTTTATTTACATTGCTGTCCTTTCCAAGTGAAATAACTTTTAATGATTCACAATAGTGGAGTATGAATGGGGACTCACACATGAATGCTGAAAATAATATAAAGAATGGAATTCATTGAGAGAGGGAGAGGGATTATGGATAGAAGGACAGAATAAATCCATTCACAGGGTAGTTAGAGACAAGTATGCAAGTGGAAAAATAACAGTTTTTAATCGAAAGCAATTTGAAGAGCAGGAGTTGGGTCAGAATTGTTGCAAAACTATGATTGCCATTATTTTAGAAGCTATGTAATAATATATAGAGTTTGTAATGCACAATTTAATTGGGCTTTGGCTTGTTCATGTTAATGACAGTAATGGACTTAAATCCACTCATTGTGCTGGAATTTAGGTGATAGAAATCAATTATGTTAAAGATTCAAGTTGCAAATTACAAATAGCAGTATCTGGAAGTTTTTGTGATTAAAATAACATGGGTCTCTTGTAGAGAAGAGTGGCAATGGTTGTGAATGTGACAATAAAAGTGGTAGAAAAAGGTATACTATAGAGGAGAATTCTGGTGCCTTATTTCTGAGCTCACTTTCTCTCTCAGTAATACACACACACACACACACACACACACACACACACAAATAGCCCTGAAACTCACTCAAATAAACAGCAGCATAAAAAAAGAGCAGATTGTTTTTCAAATAAGGCTGGCGATTGCAGGACAGTGCACTCCAACACAAAGCCCAACATTAAAAACAATTAAAGAATTTCCCATGAAGCTCAAAGTCATGATACATGTGCGCTCCCTACTTCCCTGCATCCCCAAGCCCTTGGCTTGGGTACAAGTTGGCTTCAAAGTCGCAATGAATCTTTTTCCTCGAACATGGATTCATGCAATGTAATCTTGGCGTACTCTCAATCTTTTGGTGCTATCCAATATTAACACATTTTTAGAGACACACAGAAGAAACGGTAATGAAAGAGGCACTCCATAGAAATGTCTTTTGGAATTCAACTTGTATGGTACTAGGGAAAAAGCCCAGGATGTCTGGAAGCAAATGATGGGCAATCTATACAGTGTTCAGAATAACATGGCAGGTTTTAAAAAAAGAATAGAGAATATAAAAAGGCTGTGTGTACAATGCCAAATTCCTCACATAAGGACTTCAAAAAATAATTGAAAAGAAACCTCTCCATTGAAGCTATAGCCAATTTTACTTGGTAGGAGATTTAGTACATGAAAGATGTATCTTCTGAATAGTGAAAATGTCACACCAAGAATATTCAATATCTTTCTTCTTTCTCATGACAATGTTTGAAATGCAGGAATATGAATTTAACTAAAAAATTGTTTCCGTATTTTTGGTTTATTTTAACATACATCTTTTCAGTGAAATCCTTTATAGTAATAAATATTTTGCTGTCATGTCATAGAAAATAAGTGAATTACTTTACAAGATTAGAGGCAAAAAGACAAACTAGAAAAATGATTATAGTATCATTTATGGGTGTATAGAAATTATGACTTTTATATTTTATTAAAAAGATCTTAAGTGGCATTTTACATTGATTTATTACTTTCTAATGCTCATTTCTGCCATGCATGCAAAGCTCCAGAAGATTAAAAATTGGTAACCACTGTAGTTAGGTGCCAGCTCTGAAGTTCAAATAGCAAGTAAATTTTTATATTAATGGAAATGGTATGAAACTGAAAATGTATTTGTTATACTTCAATTTGTACTTAGAGTCAGTTGTAATATAGAAGACTTATACAAAAGAGAGCAACAAAGTGTTATTTCTCATACCTTCACAAAATTCTTCATCATGGCATTCTGAGGTTTTGTTAACATGTAGATGTCTGCTCAAGGCAATTATACATAAACAAGTAATCCATCGTAATGCCAAGAATAAGCCAGGATGAAGCTGTTTCTCTCACCCAGAAATTCAAATAAGAACACTTCAGGAGAACAATAAGCCAATCATGACTCTAGGGGACCATTGGGAATGGGAATATGTAGGTATTTGAAGACAGATTTAGTCAAAAGGCATATTTAGTTGTACACTGTCACAGAAGTAGAAATATTTTTTCTAGTGTAATATTTGTAAAAATAATTAGGTGTGTAAGTGTATTTGCGCATGTGTTTGGTAATATGGCAATTGATAGTACTTTAAAAAGTAACTTTTAAACAAATGAATTAACATAAACATTTTGAAATAATGAAAAGAAAACTTTGTATTAATAGGATTTGAGAGGCTGACAGAGGCAGTAATTCAATGGTGAATTGTCTGGATGTAAAAAAGAAAAGAAGTACACGGTATTACTTACAGAATAGACAGGGGGTGTTGAGAATAATCGAGGAAATGGAGAAGCCAAAGAACTTATATGTATGACACATGGACATGAACTAAGGGTGGGCATTGCTGGAGGGAATGGGGTGCTGGGTTGAGAGGGGCAAAGGGGGAAAATGGGGACAACTGTAATAGCATAATAATAATATTAAAAATGAATAGTTATGATATTTCATACACATTTTTAAAATTTTTTTATTTATTGTTTTTTAGAGAGAAGGGCAGGGAAGGAGGAAGAAAGGGAGAGAAACAGGCTTTTCACCTGCCTCCATCTGGGGACCTGGCTGGAGACCTGGCTTGCAACCTGGTTATGTGCCCTGGCTGGGAATTGAACCAGAAACTTTTGGGTTCACAGGTGGGCGCCTATGCACTGAGCCACCAGCCAGGGCTCATACACATTTTAAACATCTTATTAAATTTATGAGGGTGACATTGGTTAATAAATTTATATAGGTTTTCAAGTGTAACCATTCTATAATACGTCATCTTTTTTACAGCATTGTGTGGCAAAGATACTTTTATAAAGGATTTTTCTACCAATGTTTGTTTTTATGCACCCATTTCGAGAAGGGGACTTACTTAAAATAGAAACAGTCTGACACAAACCTGGAATTAGGACTTAGAGGGTACTGTATTAAACTAATTTAAATGTCAAAACATTCTGTTTTTGATGGTGGGAATTTACCCAAACCTACCTTCTCAGGGTCTTCCTTTTTGCGAGTCATTCTGAATAACCTTTAACACGGCCTTTATGCAGGCCTGAAAGTCAGGGTCGGAAAAGAGACCTAAAAACCTCTTTGCATTCTCCTCATAAATGTGTATTACCTGCAGCTTGTAAAATTACTATAAAAGTCAGGAAAGATCTAGGCATTAAAACCTTTTTTTAAAACAGTATATTTTTAGTCCATGTAGACTACAAGGGTGGTAAGAACACACGATTTCAGGCCCAAATGTAGCCATACTTAACACACTTTTAAACACATGACAGTAAACCAGAAATGTCCTCAGGGTTTCTAAATTTGCAGGACACAAAAAGAACACATAATTTTAGTCCACTCTCCAAACTCTCGAGTCTGATTTTCTCCAAAGCCTGTCTTCCACCATGACTATGCAAAGAGCACTGAAAGCAATAGAAAGATTTCAGAAACAAACCTTAAAAAGTTGAGGCTTCCTAAACTGCTCATCTTTGAAGTGTTGCACGTGTTCAAAACCATTCATGTGAAATAGCTAAAGCTCTTCGCTTTACTTTTGACTTAGTTTTCCTCGTCTCAAACAATAAAGAGCGTTATTTTTGCCCTGGCTGATGTGGCTCAGAGGACGGAGCACTGGCTGAAGGATGGCAGGTTCGATTCCCAGTCAGGGCACATGCCTGGGTTGCAGGCCAGGTCCCCAGTTGGAGGTGAGTGAAAGGCAACCACACACTGATGTTTCCCTCCTTCTCTTTCTCCCTTCCCATCTCCCTCAAAATAAATACATAACATCTTTTGAAAAAATGTTATTTTCATAGAGTACTTTTTATTGTAGAAGATAATTTAACATGCCTCCGTAGTGTCAACTTTCCTAGCTTCTCACTTTGCACAGAATCTGCTGTTCTTCAGCAGGAGGAAGAGGAAGGCTGATGTTCCACGATTGTAAAATGTTGCAATGATGATACCAACTCTGTCTAGTGGGGGGTCCAATGAGGAGCCAGTGTGAAATGCAGTCCCTAGAAGTTGTTGTGTTCTCCCTCCTCATTCTCATTCTCACTTTTATCGAAGAAGCTCTATGGTGATGTTGCTATACTTGAACCCGACAGGCCAGTTAAGAGTCACTCACTGGATCAAACTGTATTTGTTTCCTTTTGATTCTAAATACTATTAGCACCCAGCAAACACCAATCCTGGCGTGTAGATAACATCTTCAGGATATTTTGTAGCTTCTTTGCTAGGTAATTAACCTGCATGCAATAGGTTATTTCCCTAAACAATTAATTTATAACATACTTGTGTGCAGGGAGATATAAAACATAAGAAGTAAAGGGTAACAGCTTACCAAAGTCCATTTATTTAGGTTGGATATTGTTTTCTAATATGAAGGGAAATGTTAATTGGGTTGGGAATGTTTAGGGTAATAAATAAAATTTGCTTTGAGTGAATAATACAAAATTTGATTGATTTCCTAATCTTGATCTCTTGGGTATTGTCCACAGCAATGCTTTTGACTTTTGGAATAAATTGTATCAATTACTTTTTAAATTTAATGTTGGTGAAAAATATTTCAAGCCTATATTAATAATTAAAGTTTATATTATTAAAATAAATGTGGATGTTGGCTGAACTACTATTTGAAAGGTCTTTAAATTAAGTCCATCCTAATAAACACATTTAGAAGTTTTTCTACAGCTTTAGAAATCCAAAACAAAAAACAACAAAATAGAAATGTCTAAGCACTACTCTCTGTTCTCTTGATGCCTAGTTTCCTTACCTGTGAAATGCCAAAGATATTGGTAGGCCCCTTTTGGTAGCCTTTTTAGGACAAGAAAATAAATAATAAAAATGTTCAATTATTATTATTTAATCGTTATGTATATCATATATACATTTAATTATATAGTATATATAATATAGTTATATATTATGTATAATTAAGGCACTGTGTTATGCACTATAAAATATAAGATGGTCAAGATATAATAATTAACCTTGTATAAGTGTTTATTGCTCCTGGAACAAATTTAGCATCTTAAAACAACACAGATTTATCTGTCTCCATCTGAAGGGCTGTATCCTTCATCACATCTCTAAAGTCCCTTTGTCCTGTGACATACACACTCACAGGTTACTGGGATTGAAGCATGAGTGACTTCGGGATGTTATTCTATCTACTATAAACCTCAAACATTTTTTTTTTACATAGCTAAGTAAATAAAACAATAGCTATGTAATGCAGAATGTGCATCTTGCTGTAGGAAACTATAAATGTTATTCAAGGCTGAGTAATTAGAATGAAATAATATAACATTCCTTTGCACATAAATAAAATTTTAAGGATATTTTCTTCTTTTACCCTGATTGCCTTTTGCTTCCTCTAGTCTTACTTCCCCAGCACGGACAGAGCAGTAAAGATAAAATAGAAATGCCATTTTATCAGGAGGCAGGATGTTTCCCTTCGTCAAGAAATATAGCTCGTACGCTATGGACTAGGGCAGCCTGAGTATCTTTCAGATAATCAACTTTAAGCCTTTTAAAATAATGTTATTTCATGCAACATTTGTAAACAAATTCTCTCATTCCTTCCTTATTCACCCTTAGGAGATTGTGATCAGAGGTTAGGTATGTTTCTTTGGTTCTCCCCCATGGATGAATTCTTGGTAACACTGCCAATATTAACAGCACATATTGCATTTCTCCTATCTTGTTTATTTTTCCTTCTTGTGTCGCTGTCATTATCATTTGTTGCCCTTCCTCACAACCTAATTCTGTCCTTTAGCTCAATCACTGCTGAATTGTGGAAGATATTTTTCTTGACCTTGATCTTGCTGGATTGCATTTTTCTTTCTTCAAGTGTAAAAATGTTTCCTTCTGCTACTTGAGTATTCTACTTCTAAAACTCAATTTAAGTTATATATACAACATTGATAGCCTTTCACAGTAAAGCAATTTAAAAATTTCTGACCTGGATCAGTCTAGTTAATACCTAGCTTGTTCCCTATGAGTAAAATAAATTTAACCACTTGTAAAGTGCTAACCTAGTAACCTAAAGACATGAAGAACTTCCTTGAGCAGAAGGTAAACCCAACATTTCCTATCGCAAGGTAAAAAAGTACATTTTAGAGCAGTATTTAATAAGAACAAAAGGGACAAAATCATTACAATAGAAAAAATAAGAAATCTCATGTTTTAGCACATGGCCTTTGAAACCAGACAGCAGTAGATCACAAATCTACTACTTATTCACTCTGAGCTTGGGAGGTAAAAAGAAATAGTAGTCATCATGAGGATGAGATGAGATAATATACTAGACATACATGGATTAATCGATAACTGAGAATTTAATAGTTGCTCTGTCATGGTCCCATCAAATCCATTGGGGAAGTGACATAATCCTCCAGTGTGGCCTGTTTAGGGCACCTACTCACGGGTGACCTTTTTTTAAAGATTTTATTTATTTATTTATTTATCTATAGAAAAAGGGGAAAGGGGGTGGGGGAGAGAAACATCAATGTGTGGTTGCTTCTCATGCGCCTCGAGCCGGGGACCTGGCCTGCAACCCAGGCTTGTACCGTGACTGGGAATAAAATCGGTGACCCTTTGATTCGCGGGTGGGTGCTCAATCCACAGAACCACACCAAGCAGGACACTAACAGGTCATCTTTTTTGTTTGTTTTAAAGATTTTATTTATTATTTCCAGAGAGAGGGAAACTGAGGGTGGCAGAGAGGGAGAGAGACATCAATGCATTGTTGCTTTTCACCTGCCTCCAGCTACGGACCTGGCTGGAGACCTGGCTTGCAACCTGGTTATGCGCCCTGGCTGGGAATCCAACCAGCGACCTTTGGGTTCACAGGCCGGTGCCTTATCCACTGTGCCACCAGCCAGGGCTCTAACAGATCATCTTTAATGCATATGTTCTTTGTGCCTGAAATTCTAAGAGCCTAAATGTATTTTCTCTTTCAATCATCACATATGACATAAGCATGGTAGCACAGTTAATAGAGGAGGAAAAACTTGCTAATGAAAAGAAATGACTTCCAGCACACATTGCTAGTTGGAGGTGAAGGGAACATATGAAACCACTTTCTGCCCCCGAACCCATATGTTCATACTTCATACTTAACTACCATTGATGCCGGAAAGCAGGCCTCTTCTCCGGCCAGCCCTACTCCTCTCAAAGCAATGACATTCTTAATGATTCCTTTCTTAAAGTTAAACGTAATTTTTATAAAAGGCCTATGCCATTGAGAAAACCAAACTGAAGTAGCATGTTGTTTATTTTACCTAGTGCAGTGTAACAAACAACTCCACACGTAGAGGCTACAATAGCTCTTTTGTCAGCTCTTGAGTATGTGGGGTGGCTGGGGCTCCACTGGGTCCCCTCTGTCACCTCTCATGGGCTTTCTCAGGCCCATGAAGACATATGGCGGGTGGGACACCATTGGCTCCATGTCTAGTTCCCTAATGCTCCTCCCAGTGGCTCCCTTTTTTTGGATGATAAAGTTTTGTTTGTTTGTTTGTTTTAACATGGTTTAATATTTATAGAAAACTGGGAAAGCTAGTACATAGTTTCCACATAGCCCACACTCAGTTTCTCTTTATATTAATTATTAGTGTGATATATTTAGTGACAACAAATGGACCAATATTGATGCAATATGGATGCAATATTGTTTTGTTATGTTTCAGACGTTTTTAGTTTGTACGGAATATATTTTTCTGTTGCAGGATCTCTTCAAGGATACCACATTACACCCCTCTCTCACACACATACACACACATGTGCATGTACATACACACTTTTTACATACGCACAGGACAGTTTGGATTTCCCACATAGTGGCGCCAGGTTCTGAGATGGAGGAAGTGGGAGTTATCACGCTCTGAGGCCTGGATTCAAAAGTCCAGGAACAGTACTGTCTCCTCATCCCCTTCATCAAAGCATTGATCAAAGAATTCAAGGGAGAGAACAAGAGTTCAAGAGAGGGAACAAAAGTTCCACTTCTCCACCCGCAGAGCAGCACCTGCGAGCAAGGACCATGGGCGGAGCTACCAAGTGTCACCTCAGGTGAGACACCACACGTCTGTCAGGGGAGCCTCATCAATTGCTTCATTGATTTTTCAGCAAATAATGATGGAATTGTTATAATAAAGTAGGAGCATATTGATATTTGATTCAAATTCTCATTTAAGCTGTACCTCTCAAAATCCATAGTTGCCATAGGTCAGTGATTTTCAGCCTTTTTCATCTCATGGCACACAACCTAATTACTAAAATTCTGCCACACACCGAAAGATATATTTGCCGATCTGACAAAAAACATAGGTATACCTTTGGCTCATTTAAGCACGATGGCTATTGTTGTGTTGGCTATTGTCATTTTTAAAAATTCGACTGTCTAAGGGAAGAGAGGTCAGCACCCATGACTGAATTGTCACGTATTGCATGTTTTAATAATTCTTGGGGCACGCTGGTTGGCAATTGCTTATCACCTCCTAACACAAATATTTATTTTTCATGAAATTAAATTACTCATAAAAAGATCTAATATGTTATAGATAAAAGTAGTACTTTTTCTTAGTAAATATAAAAGTCCTATGTACACATATAACGAAATTAGCCTTTACCTTGATCATAGCGTTAGGAACTTAAGCTGTCTTTCAAAATCTAAGTAGTCTCCAGGCATAAAAATGGAAATACTGATACTATGACAACACGGCCTGAATTTTCTGCTTTGCAGATGCCAGAATTATTTTTAAATGGTGTGAATCAAATCTGTGCTGAGAGGCCAAGTTGAAAATATAAAGGAAAAATTGGCAGCAGAAGGGTTTGCTGGTTTGCCTGGAGTGACGTGCTCCACAGCATTTCATTCTAGTGGATGGAGCATCTGACTGTGAAAACCTTTCCAATTGTAATTCGATTTGTCTTTCCAAAAAGGGGATTATGCACGAAAGTCAACACTGCAGGAACTGTCACCTGTCCTTTGAAGAAAAATAATAAATCAAAGTGGCTTTCTTTGTTCATCATATTTTTTGAAAGGGGAAATCTACTTTGGGGTTTTCTCTTATTCCTTTACAAAGCGTATAAGTAAATAAAACAAAAATTTCATTGTAACTTTTCACTTTATTCCTTGCCCATCTCTTCATAAGGAAAAGGAAATTTTCTTTTAATACATATTCATAAAAAATGGAAAATAAGAACAGAGATGGAGAAAGAGAAGTAACATGGATAGCATAACATAACCCTGAAAGTAGAATCCTTCAAGTCAGATATTTAATTAAGAAAATTCTATACATTGTTCCTTTCACAAATACCATGGTACAAATTCAAGAATAAAGGCAAATAAAAACAATGTCAAGACTGAGTCTTCAAATAGTTGGTTTTTGTATATTACATATTACATGCACTTAAAGCAAATAGACAAACCTATAAAACAAATTCACTGGAGCTTCAAATTGTTATTTTTTGCCTTAATTTTTTCCCAGTGGTATTAGCAATAGATATTGCCTACGAGTGCTCATCAGATCAGCAAACGAAAGTGACATATTTGACTTATTCTGTAGACATCTTGCCTATGGTGACACAATTTCTTTAAAATGGTGGCTTCGGTAATGCTACTTTTTATATGACAAAATAAGTTCATGGTAGTAGTGTCTATGTGAAAACGTATAAGACCACAGCAAAGTTGATAACATTATCATGAACTTCATTTGTTGTCATTGCTGTGTTGATCACTTACTAATGATACCCTTTGAAATGTTAATGTGGTGACAGAATCAGAAGTGAACTTAGACTTGAAAACTGGAAGACGATGGGTTATGACATTTGCTCTTTAATGTCGCAGAGATGGGATTTGTGCAGTCAATGAAGTCAGTAAGCCCATTAAAAAGGATGTGTACCATATTTTCAGTGTATTTTCTTTGTGTATTTCTGGTATGCATTGGGATAGTACAAATAACTTTTTTAATGTGGCTTTTAAATTAAGACATATTGCATTGTTTAGTTTATTTTTATTTATTGGTTTTAAACTGAATGAACTTCACTGAATGAAATACAACTGTGGGAATTTTTATTTGGATGATTCACAAAAGAGAAAATAAACACCCTCTTTCTTTGTTGAGCCAACGCAATGACTCAAATAAATACCAGCATCTGGGTGTGGGGATGACACAGCCACAGTCTTATTCTGTCCCTTCTCTGGCACTGATGATTAGAAACTTTTTATTACTATTGTATTGTTACCATATTGTATCACGATCCTATTGAGATAAATCACACAGGTTAGGAGGAAGGTGACGTTTTATTTTAGTTTTTGACTTTGAATCAAAGTTAAACAATAGATACTAGATAAGAGAGAGAGACAAAACCCTCAGCAAAAATTTGCTTGACTTGACCTAGCTCCTGTGTCTTTCTTCTTTTCTTCTTTTTCTTGTTACTCTATTACAGTTGTCCCAATGTTTTCCCCTTTGCTCTCCTCTGCCCAGCCATCCCCCAGTTCCCACAGTCAATCCTCACACCCTTGTCTGTGTTCATGGGTCATTCAGGTCTTGACTTTCTTTCCAGATTTAGAGAGCGATTTTTTTCTTTTACTATTCAACTTCATCATTTTTGAGTGCTTAGGATTATCTATTTAAATTTTGTTTCCAGCCATTGATTCTGGGTCAGCTTCTTCCTTATCATCTCATGAATTTTACTGACATCAAAAGGACTCTTTCCTTTGCAGGAACATTAATAAACTGGAGAGGCAAATCTCTCCTAGACCGGATATATTTCCAGGGTGTTTCAACACTTTTGCATATAGTCTACTCCACTGTTCACAGCCCCCAGTGAGAACCCAATAAATAGTGTTGACTGACTGCTTCCTATCCGGTTAGAAAATGGGGAGAAAATTAAATTGCTTTTGGTACACTTCCCAGCCTCAATATTTTAACTTCTCAAAGGAGCTAAATGTAGTTAGAAGTGGTGTAAGCCATTTTAATTATGTTACCAGAAAAGCCAGAGAACAATGAGCTGATGTAGAGGTAGGGCAGACGGCAGGAAAAGCCTTGCTTTCAAGTCAAATTACCTGGAGTTTCTCTCAACACTGTGACCCAAGTTTAAGACATCAAATCTAATTTTTTAAAAAGATTTTATTCATTATTTTCAGAGAGATGGGAAGAGAAAGAGGCAGAGAGGGAGAGAAACATCAATGTGTGGTTGCCTTTCACCTGCCTCCAGCCATGGATTTGTCTGGAGACCTGGCTTGCAATCTGCTTATGTGACCTGGCTGGAGAATCGAACCAGTGACCTTTGAATCTCAGGCTGTCACCAATCCACTGAGCCACCAGCCAGGGCCAAATCTAATTTTTAAATTGTGATTATAAATGGAAGATACCGAGTATAGCCATGTGTAAAAGGAGCAGGACACACCATGCTTTGGTCAAAAGGTGAAAGTTCATTGTAAAATGGTTCTGAATAAAAAAATAATATAAAATGGGAAGTGCTGCAATAGGACATTTGAAGTCAATATATTTCTTTACTTCTGTACTCCCTTCAACAAATGCAATCTTTTATGAAACTCCTTGAGTATAATTAAGGTTAAAATATGCGTTTGCAACAGTTATAAAGTACCAGGCCTGGCTATGCATCTTGCAAATGATGGCATTGATAAATAAGAAAGGAAAAAAATCATATTACTCTTGATCCTAATATTACATATTTTATTTCTTTTTTTTTTTCCTATGGTTTTTTTTCTCTATTCAGGTTTAAAATTGTGAATACTCTGGAAGTATGTTTACATTACATATTTCAAAGTTTGATTTCCCTTGTCTTCAGAACTTGAGATTCCTATAATTTCTGATGATTTTCATTCTTCTAATGATAATTTTCTTTAATATAACTAATATGTAGTTGATATTTATTTTTTAAAGTGGTTTAAATATTTGGAATAAATTAACCATTTAAAATGAGACCTAAATTGATAACTATTCATTTAACTAGTGTATTAGGAGACATGACAGAATATGGAGAAATTATATCTCTATGTGACATGACTTCTGTCATCCTCCTTGTTTGCTGCATCTATGCTTAAAAGTACATGGCTTTACCAAAATGATGTGAAAACTGCTATGACAGTGAAAGATTGCAGTAAATCAGTAATTCAACATTACACTTGAGAAGAATAAGTAAATTATTTTAATTGAATTTAAATTAGTTTGTGTATGCAGATGTAGCAAATATCCACTTGTTTGCTAACAAGCTACTAATCTTTACCCATGAAGAGCTACTGACATTGTGTGATGATTGATCAGTGGGTGATTAATATTTGGGGTCACTCTCTTCCAGCATCTTCATTCCCTTGCCCCCTTTCCTCTTGGTTCTTTTCAATTCACCTCTCATCCATCCTCCTGAGTCTAATGAAGTGGAATCTAGACCAAAATAGCTTTCTGAGAACTAGCTGCCTATCCATAATTCATTTCCTAACACTAAGCTTGCCAATAATATTTTTTTCCGCAATGGAAATTAACATTCCAACAATAACAGAATTTACCAAATATTTAATCGCATTTATAGAACTACATTTGGATCCTTTGAAGCCAGGCCTTAACCCCTCCAAGGAAATGAAGTTGTTCACCCCTGCTACCTCTGGCATTTTCAGTCAGCTTGCCCATCCATTTCCACAATTAATTGTCCCATTAGTACCTGGACTGCCTTGCAATTCAAAGTATGATAGCGTTGGTGTCACCTGGGAGTTGGTTAGAAATTCAGAACTACTGAATCAAAATCTCCGCATGTTAATGACATCAGCAATTCATGTGCAAATGGCAGATTGGGAAACACTGATCCAGACCCATCCAGGTGACACCCTAGATAATAAAGCAAGGCTCTTTCCAAACCTTAGCTCTCTTTTCAGTGCTGGTCAAGCTCTCATCTGGTCTTGTGGGAATGAGTTCTTATGAGAATGACCTCTTTCTCATTTTCTCAGCTGCTTTCCTCTGTTCAAGATCCTGCTTATCTAGACATTGCAAAGTGGAACCCCAGGAGGACCCTCACCTCAGCCCCATGTGCCTGCCACAAGGATGCCACCCTCGCAAGTCTAAAGATGTTTAAGGATTCTTTTAAAGATCTTAAACAAACAAACAAAATAATAGATTTTCTCCCCCCCCCCCCACCTCTCTCCACTTGGACCTTCATCATTTTGGAGATAACTAAAATCATTGCAATGCACTATGAAACATTTTTAAGGAGATTTTCATAAATATTGCAACTTAACTGTTGTCTTTCTGCTATTTGTGTGTGTGTGAGTGAGGGATCATGAGCTGGCTCCTGGCTTACAGATTTAACGTGGGCTCTAAATGGATTTTGAAAGTATCGTTGATTAGCTTTCTAAACTAGAATTATTTTCCTGTCCTCAAGATTCACTGGTCGTTTGGGAAGCTTTGACAAACAATTAAGTAGGGAATGATTTAGTACAAAGCTCAGTGCCTGGACAGACTCCTTGCTAACTGTGATTTAAAAAAAAAAAAAAAATTAAGAAAAGGAAAATGTTGCCAAGACAAAAATGCTACTTCTATATTAATACCTCTCATGCAAAATCAAATATAACAACTAGTAATACCCAGAATTATGATTTGAATTATCCATCAGTGTTATATGGATTTTGAAATGTAGAAAATTTGACTCACTTCGCTTTACCAAGTATTTCAAGGCAGTGAGGATTTTCAGATGTGTGGACGCAGTGCAGTTCTGTCTTTGGCTGCTTTCAGTGTCACCTCTGGTGAAAATTGTGCTACTCATTTCTTCTCGAACTGTGTGTTTACTTCTCCTCTTAAGAGCTTTTGAAATGCTCTGAATTGTTCACAGAAACATAGGCTCAGGGAAGTTCATTGCAATAAACCTTAAAGGGATCTAAATATCCATCAGTAAGAAAGTGATTAAGTTTTAAAAATTGTACCCTCAGATGACGGAACATTTTGCAATGGTGAGAAAGGGGAGGCAGAATATGGTTACGGATTTGGACAGATGTCAAGCTATATTCTTGACTTTTGAAAAAGAAGGGAAAAGTTGCAGAACAGAGTATGTAATAATTTCATTTGTTTCAACTTCATAGGCCCATAGCCAGAGAAACATAATGATAGATTTGTGTTTATAGTTAAAGATAAATAGGCGGGTAGGTATGTAGGCAGGCAGACAGACATGGAAACGGATGTGGGGGTGTGCATTGCATTTGGGAATTTTTGACAGAGAATCACTAGACACTAATAACCAATGTTATTTCAGGGTAATTCAAATAAATTGTGGGCAATAAAACATTTTTTCCCTTTAATGCTTTTACATACTGTCTGACTTTTTCATTTAATATATATTACACTGTTTTTAAAAAGTATGTTTCTATTGTGTATAGCATTCACTTTGCATCCCAAATGTCCAACTCCTTTCCTAGATACCCATATTTACTCAGTCATTTATTCTCTAACTTAGATTAGTTATATGCATTCATTGCCCTTTATCTGGAATAACTTCCTACTTTGATTCTGGATTTTTTTTAACTCTAATGTTTACTTCTCCCAGGAAAGAAACTGATGAAATAGATTTGGGTGATTATCCCATCTCCTGAGCATAGCTTAAAGTATATATTCCCTCTTAAGTCAGAGACAAATTAACTGCATTTTTCAGTTACATATTTAAATTAAATGCTTCCAACATGAGGCCCATAACTTTAAATAAAGATGGTTTCTCTAACAATCATGAATGCATATTAAAAATTCAACAATTAAGAGAACTGTCCTGGAAGAATCATGTTGTAGGAAAGAATAGAAATAATTATGAATGTAAATATAATTTAGAACACATTGTCTCAAGAGAATTAATCCTGCCCTCCCAGTTATTAACAGACTATACTACAAAACGAATTGAGTACCCTATCTTTCTGGATGCTTCAGGACTATCATTCAATGTCTAAAATTTTACCCTGTCCATTAAATGAGTCCTTACTCATTTGCAAAGGGTGGGCAGACTCCTTGCAACCTGCACACCCCCTTCAGAGTAACGGCTTCATTACTAGACTGTCACACCAAACCTAACCCCTTCACCACAGTTGCAGGTTTAGTGGAGTTGCCTGCAAAGATGTTATTTGCCTCATGCTGTGATCACTTTACTTCCATTCCATTTATTTAACATCTACCACAGTTTCACATGGATGTGCTCACTTAAAAATGTTGCCAACCAGTTCCGGCTGGGTACCTCAGTTGGTTAGTGTCGCCCTGGTAAACCAAGATTGTGGGTTGTTTCTTTCAGCACATAGAACAAACAACAAATTAGTGCATCAATTAGTGGAACAACAAATCCCCCCCTTCTCTCTTTCTCTATCTGTCTGTCTCTCTCTCTGAAAATCTATTAAAAAAATCCTGCCAACCATGCAAAGACAATGAGAGCAATGAAATGAGCCGCAAAACTCCCTTTGTTCAACAAGGGTTGTGATGTGTTTAGTGTGTGTACAGTGTTATATGTTCGTGGGAGGTTGTAAAATGATTCCCTTTACTCATCAATGCAATTGAATGGATGAGCTCTAAGGTGAACTGTGAGTCTCAGAGTTTATGACTCTAACGTAAATCTCAAAATGAGAGAATAAAAATCTTCTCCTTGATTTAACGTTCTGGATAGGGAAACACACTATTTGTATGTTAAAATATTGAAAATATGAGCAAATATTTAAGTAGTACAGGGAAATGATGAGTGTTTTAAGACAAGATAAGTCTTCAGCAGTATTTTGACAAATGCGATGAATAGATGAAAATAAATTTAAATACATTTCAAATTGACATGGGAGGAGTACTAGAATGTTCTTGTCCTCCCACACTCAGAATAAACCCACTTCAGGTAAAATGACCAGGTGGAAGACTTTTACCTTACAGCTAGTGAGAGAAGAAGGAACAACTTATTAAAAAACAAGGGTACATTTGTGATTCCACAAGTTCTAGGAAATGCAATGGTATGTCTGGTGCACAGCAGGTGAGGGAATTGGAGTTTCAGAGGAGGAAGAGCTGAGGAAAAGGTGGTGGTAAGAAAGAGAGGAGGTCAGTATGGAGGCTAGAAAGCATCTAAGGGAATGTCTGAGCATCTCAACAGTAAGGCTCTACCCTTTTGCTTGATGCTAACAGGCAAAAATCTTAAGAAGAACATTAATTTTATTCAACCCCCCACCAACTGAATGTAAAATTGAGACTTATAAAAGATAACCAGATAAGAGTTGTTTGAAATTTGCTGTCCTTTATGTATTTACTTCATAAGGAGCTAGATATGAGTGTAGGAAATGGTGGCCAAAGAAATGTTAACTGCCCGGCTGGTGTGGCTCAGTGGATTGAACCCGCTGCAAAGGGTTGCTGGTTCGATTCCCAGTCAGGGCACATGCCTTGGTTGGGGGTGAGCAACAGACAAACACACATTGATGCTTCTTTCCTTCTCATCTCCCCCTCCTCTCTATAAATAAACAAACAAATAAAATATTAAAAAAAGTGTTACCTGGTTTAGTATGGCTTATAAAGATGTCCTTCTGGCCAAAAGAGGGTGAGGAAAGGTATGGATATGATTTCTTCTCTGGGTACCCTGGGACAATCCTCCCTTGGGCTAAATCCAGGAACAGAAGCAGATCCAGTGAAGCAGCAAAACTCATTTTCTAAAAGATTTTATTATTATTATTATTTTTTTTTTAGATTTTATTTATTTATTTATTTTAAAGAGAGGGGAAGGGAGAGAGGCAGAGAAGGAGAAAGGCATCAATGTATGGTTGCCTTTCACTTGCCTCCAGCCACGGACCTGGCTGGAGACCTGGTTCGGAACCTGGTTATGTGCCCTGGCTGGAAATCGAACCAGCGACCTTTGGGTTTGCAGGCCGGCACCTTATCTACCGTGCCACCAGCCAGGGCACAACTCATTTTTTAACAACCTATAACATCTTTCCAAAGAAACCACTAAATGTGTTGACCCATTTTCAAGATTTTTCCTCCAATGGTTACCTATAAAACTTTAGAAGCTCACAACAACTAACTGAAATATGTTCAATTCAATATAATTTTATTTCATTATTAACATTAATTGAAAACTTGAATGAGCTAGATGCTCTCTTATTTTGAATTAAATAGACATTGTTATTTTCTATAAATGACTCAGAATTGAACATGCAAAAAGCAAAGTTTTCAAGGCAATGCAGTTTTCTTTTGTGTTAAGCCTGCTGGAGATTTGTCCTTCAGCTTCATTTGTTCATATGTCTACCTGGAGGAAGGATTTTTAAAGAGTGGCTCTGGACAGGTTACCCAACTAAATAAGCTAAGAATGTAAGATAGCTGACAATTATCTATTAGTCTAAAGATCATGGTATAGAACAATTAAAGACCATGGAAAATGGTAAACAAATATGTACTATAGTGTGCGTGTGTATATAGTTTATATACTATTAAAGGGTAATAAGTACTATGGAGAAAAGTATAGTAAGGGGAAAAGGAGCACAGAAAATGTTGAGGTTTATAATATTAAGTAGAACAGTATGTGTTTGAGGACTTTGGTTAACAGTGGTTAGGAAACCACTGGAAAGCCAGAGCCCAGAAGTGATGTGGTCTGACTCGTCATTAGTAAAAATTACTCTGACCACTGTAGTGTGGAGAGACGGCTGGAAGAAGAGAGTGGAAGTAGGAAAGACCAGCTAAGACATTAACAAACATTATAATGTGCACTATTTTTAGGAAGGAAGGAAGGACAGAGAAAGAAAGGAAGGAAAGGGGGATAGGAAGGGAGGAAGAATAGAGATGACAGAGCTCTCATATTCTAAAAATTGATTATGATGTGAAAATATCCAAGTCATAAAATCTTTAAATGAACTTTGATAATTTAATTTTAGAAATCAGTACTACTCTGACAGGTGTGGCTTTGTGGGTTCGGCAATGTCCTGCACATCAAGAGGTTACCAATTTGATTCCCAGTCCGTGCACATGCCTGGGTTTTGGGTCCCCAGTTGGGAGCATGTAGGAGGCAACCGATGGATGTTTCTCTCCCACATCAATGTTTCTCTCCCTCTCTTTCTTCCTCTCTCTTTAAAAACAAATAAAATCTAAAAAAATAAATAAATACATTTAGAAATCAGTACTGAGGCTAGAAAGAAAAGTTAAAGATGAATATCTTTTGGGAAAGATGAAGCAATAGAGGATGAAAAACATATAGTATATTAGGTCAAAAATATATATATAGATTTGTAAAAAATGAATAAACAAATTGGATAGTAGTAAACAATGGCATGATGCTTAAAAGCTCAGGTTCTGTGGTCAGAGGACCATGAATTTTAATCCATAGCACTTGCTTATTATCAGTGAGACTCTTGATAAGTTCCTTTACCTTTGTGAACCACACTTTCCTCATTTGCTAATTCTGATAACACTAGTTTCAAATTCGTAAGTTTGTGAAAAGATTAAATAATTACTAAAAATGTGGAGCACAGTACTTGTTACATTTTGAGTTTTTCATAATAATTAATAGTTTTCAGCTACAACTTGGTGTATCATGAAATGCACCAATTATTTAAAGGCAAAAAAAAAAAAAAAAGCAAAACCCAGAAAAACAAAAAACAACAAAACAACAACAAAACCCCAACCTCTTTGTTTCTGGGAATTATACAGGACCAAGATACCTCATACATATCACATCTATTTGAAAATAATGAACTACCTTAGGGAGTCACTAAGAACACAAATGCTGACAAAGCAAGAGAGAAAACAGTATATTTTAACCAATTTCCATTTAGTTAACTCAACAGTTGACTGGTGTCCTCTGTTTCCTGTTATCCACCCTTGCCATATGACATAGAAGCCATGTGGCCAGCCACTAGCACTCCAGGGTCACTGTGCAAGTCTGATCTCATTGGTTGAATGCTACGCTTGATGTAGGTACAAGAATCTGCTACTTGTATATGTTCTCAAACCTATTTAAACTGAGTTCACTTATTATGATCATGGTAGTTTTAAATTATTTTTGAAGGCTTATCAAACATAAACTATTAAAATATGCTATTGCTTATACATGGACAAGGGAACTGGTATAGATTTTTTACTTATATTGATGCATGATTGTCATTAAGTTCTATTTCTTTCTAAAGACATCATAATTCTAAAATTGTAAAGTGTAATTTATAAAAAGAATGTGAAAGATGTGCCACTCCCAATACCAGAGTGAGCTCAGCTTCTAAACCATTACCCAAAAGCAAGGTATCCTAATAACTGACCAATTTTGTACATGTTGATTTTAGGAGAGATTATTGCATAGATGAGTTTTCCATCAGTTTGAAACTTTTGAATATGAAGTATTTTCCCATAATTCTCAAAAGCATAATTCTATATTAAAAGAAAAAGCTGATGGGACCCAGTTAAATAGGCTTTGATTTATTTTAACTGCAGCGGTTGTCTTTCTCCATTCTTTCATAAGCTTGCCTAAAATTCCTGATGCATTTTCAGGTTGTGGAAAACTCCTTCTATAGCTCTGTGTGAAGATGTCAGATGCATTATGCTGTTGAGGTAAAAGTTTTCTCTAACATTCCTCCAGTCAATCAGCTTATCAGCCAAAAACTGCAGTGTTGGCCAGCTTGAACGTATGAGCGGTTGCTAGATTGCCATTCTTTGAAATAAAAGCTGCAGATGTACATTTGTTGAGCATATTCTTAAAACTATTGTGTTTATGAATTTCAAATTAATTTTACTTGAATTACCTGGCAGTTTGCTTTTCTAGGTCTTCTTTTCTCTTTTTTCTTTTTTTGATAGTATTAAGTGAAATTTCAACTGCAGTTTTATTTAATATTTGAACAAATTCATTGAGCAGGTATAATTGTAAAAGTTAAATGTAAAGTTAAAAAAATGTGTTTTACTTTGAATTGTAAAGGAATTTTATAGATAATATGGCTTTATTTTCAACGAATTAAATATATAAATAAATTAAATATATAAATATATAAATTATATATATAATATATAATTATATATATTTAATATATTATATATATAATTTATATATATTGTATATATATAAATTATATATATAATATATATAATTAAATATATCTTTGTAATTAAAAAAGTTATTTGGATGCTCAAAATCTCAGAACTCATATTAAAAAAATGGTTGTGTCTTCCTAACAAAATTAGTAATTATATAGGTAGATAGAATATCAGGGTATATAGATATCATTTCATGATTCTTACATAGTAACTTTTCAATAATTAGCTTTGCAAGGATTATGTGAGTCAGATACTAAAAAATAGCCTTCCTCTAATTTTATTGGGGTTTTTTCAGGTCACAATATGAGACACCCAAGAACCAAAACTGTCAATCAGAAAGCATTTCCTTTATTAGTCTCATTTACAGGACAACTCATCGTGACAATTTAGGGAACCTTTGCTTTCTTTGCCTAAGGGCCATGTCTCAGGATAAAAAGTTAGGTAAAGATGGGGTGCAAGAGGCATTTCTCTGAGAGGCAATGTTTTCTTTGGTTTTCAGGGAGAGGCTGGGGCACATATCTCCCCCCCTTTCCAGAAAGTAGGTCATAAAAGATATAGAAACTACGAGGACATCTAGGCAGAGAAAAAATTGCAATAGCAATCAACTACATAAGAGCTGACAGTTTTATAAGCTCTAGTGCAAGTTTGCAAGCTATCTTTTGCCCCAGCTCTCCCAACATAAATAGAAAAGAATGTTTCACTCATGAATAATATCAGATAAACTCTTTAAGGAGAGAAAACCTAATAAATATAGTCTTTATATTTTCCATGCTCCTGTAAGCCACCAAGAAAGACTTATGCTAACTAATGCTTATGTGACACACCTCATCCAACTTTATTTGTGGGCCCTTCACAATGCCCCATCCCCCAAACTGAACTGAAGCAGGGGAAAAGCTTTGTATAAGGTGTCAACTGGTTATGTAAAAGATTATGGAGGAAGCCCCTTCTTTAAATGATTTTCTGTAAATTTTTTCAAGGCTTTGTAATTATAATACTATTCAACCAGACTATCATATTCCACAATACAAGCCTGGATGTAAAATACATTGGAATGTTGATTGTATAAATGGAAATAAGTCAACATAAAATATTAAACAGGGCCTTCTGCAGATAACATGGACATTTTAATGTATTAAATTATATTTTTGTTCGTGTGGACAAAAACACTTCTGTTCTTTAATCTGTTTTCTATGACGCTATTATATTTTTGTCAGGATTACCTTAATCCTGGTCAGATCGAGGCTATTGGATTTTATTATGGATTAGTAGAGCATATTTTCATTTTTCCCCAATGTTAAACCATTCCTTATCCATTCATAGGCACATTAATGGGTAGCAAAGGGCTGACCCAGTTGTGCCATGTACAAATGCATATTAATCCAATCAATGCTGTAGATTAAAAATTGTGGCAATTTCTTATTAGTTGACTTCCTTCAGTTTCTCTTTCTTTACCAACCCATTTGCTGTTAGATTCTGTTAAAATACGACTCCAAACTTTCAGTGACTATCTATTGCCCTCAACCTCCTCTAAATGATCCACTCTCAGTCCTAAGCTTGTACCTTTGAGAAATTGAACTTTATCTTCTACTTCTCCATTCACATCCCCTAATCCTCAGCAAAGTTGTTTTGATTCATGAATTTCATATTCCATAAACTTGATAAAAACATCTCTCTTCCTCTTCTTTTTCTGTGCATTCATGTTCTAGACCCTGCTCACATCCCACATCTTCCAAGGTTCAGATTTCGGTAGCATTTTACTTACATATTCAAAGAGAAATAATTGCTTTCTACCTTGTGTTGAATATATTGTGCGTATGCTCTACTCTTCCTACTGAAAAGTGACATAGTTGAGCACAGGCTTAACCTTAATTTATCTCTTTAACTTTTATGATATGATTAGTAAAAACTCAATAAATATTTACTCTGAAGTTCATTTAAAATGTGGAAGACAGAGGTTTAGATCAGACAAAAATAATGCTAATTATATATAAAGGAGTCAAAAATTTAAATGTGAAATGAGGCCAAAAGATGAGTTTTGTCTGTTCTATTTATTTTTAAATTAGAAAATTAAGAGGTAGAATATTAAGAGATTTGTTTATAATCCAGATAAGATAAAATTTTGGATAGCTTCAAAGTTTAACCACTTTTATTTCATTTTAAGTCATTCTCACAATCATATCCTAGATCATGTCAAATAAACTTACTGCAGGGCTCTAAGCTCTCCAAGTCTACCATAGTCAGGCCCTTTCCCCCCATCTATCACCAAACTAAACTGATGCCCTGCGTGTTTTTCTTCTTTAATTTTGATCTAATGTAGATCTATAATATGATGATGTGGAGGGGAAATAAAACATATGCTTGGTAAGCAAATAGAACTGGATTTTATTTCCTGCCCTGTCACTTTCTGGTGACATAATTAGTAGCATGTACCTTACCTAAACTTTCTGAGCTTTAGCATGCTTATAGGTAAATGTAAAATATTTAAAAGATACTGATAGCTAATATTATTAAGACCTTGCTAAATATATACCGTCCTGAATGCTTTACATTTATTATCGTAAGTTTGAACTCTTCGAGGCAGATGCTATTATTACCCCTGTACATGCAGATGAGGTGGATACTATAATTATCCCCATTGGTGAAGTAACAGAGGCACAGTAAGGTTAATTGATGTCCAGAGTCACTCAATTACTGAGGAATGAAACCAGAATTGAAATTCTGCTCTTGTGACTTCAGAGCTGATGCACAAAATGATGATTGTGAGAGTTATTTGCCAAGGTCAACACAGGGGTTATAAATGGTGTTTCTCAGGGCTCTTATTGAGGGCTATTAACATAAGTGTAGAATGTGTAATTTTACCTTGTTACAAACACTCCTTTGTGGTAGGATTTAAGGGACAAATGCCATGATCTAGGCCATGGTCACTTTCTAGCTGCTGAGTAAGAATCGTCACCCAACTTTTCTTTTACTATTGCAATTTCTTCAATTTTGGTGATCGTCTTAGATTTCATAAAAAAATTAATAGCACTTGTCCATTTTCCAACTGAAGACTCTCACTAATGACTGAATAGCCATGGGCATTATTTTCATTCAAGTCTCATTACAGTCCTTCCCTTCCTTTCTCTCCAACTGCTATCAACAGGAGACATTTCCAATCAGATAGTTCAATAGATTTTATAAACGTGCTTTTCTGATCTATTTAGTGTACGTTTTTACACGTCCTGATATTTTGAGCTCTTCATCAAGTTTTCTTATTTATGTTTTTGTGATATATGTTGTAGCATAAATAAATTACATTTCTTAAAATAAGAAGAAAATGAGATTTTATAGACCAATAAATCACTTGGAAAGGCAAAGGTGATCTTTAGAAGTTATCAGGAAGAGAACACAACTACAAAATTCACTTACTAACTCTCTCGGCAAACAAAAGATAATGAGGACAAGAATGATCCAAACACTATGGATGGGAATTAGGCTCTTCCGTGGGATCGCAAGGGAAGCATGTTGAGGACCCATGCATGGAAAATTGTGGTGTGCAATGGCTTCGTTGCATGGAAATAGATGCTTTTCCCTGGGTTTCCAATGTCCCAGTTCTGTTCATACCACCATGGAAAAAGTCCAAACATGTCCACAGGGAGGCCGGAACAAAAGCTACTGTCTAGTGTTTTGGCTTCGTATTAACTCTAAGTCCTTTTGGACCTCATGCCATTGGCTGTGGGCCCTGTAGCAGCTAGACCTGGTGGTCATGAGCTCTGGGTAAGAGAGATTGTACAAATGCATGAGGCAGATGCAGGTCATAAACAAGAGAGGGAGAGCTTTTCTATTCCTCCTGGGGGTTTGGGGATGGATCAGGTGTTTTCTCAAAAGAACCTACCAACTTATGGGTAGGTTCACACCCGCTAGACTGACAGGCCCCTTCTGGTCAAGGACTGGCCTCCTAACCCTCCAACAATCTGGTACCCATGGGGAAAGGGAGGACTGTTAACCACCTGGCAGAGAAAAGCTATGATATCTTGGAGTGTGAAGCGGTGGCTTCCTGGTTGAGCAAATGGGATTGTGCTCCACAGTTTATGAAGCTCAATATCTAATTCCCTTTACTCCCCATTTATTATTAATCAGCTGCCTACCTACAGTAACACCGATAATTTCATTGAATTACATGTGCCACCATTTCACGCTACAAGCAGCATAATCACTTGGATGCAATATTGTTGGTTCTGTATTTTTTGGTATATTGTGAAAGGGTTTTTATAGTTTTGAATTTTCCAGAAAGATTTCGAGGGCTGTAACAGGCTGTCTCCAGGTGGGCAATGGGTTCTTTTGTCTATAAACTTGTCTTGCATCCATAAAAGAGGCTTGTGTTTCAAGTCCAGCAGGCCCGACAGCCATAAAACATGGTGATTCTCTGAACCAGAGGGGTATGTAGATGGGACGGATCCAGGAATCAGCTAATAGCAGGCAGTCATTTCTGTGTGTACTGAACATGTCCTAAATGAAAGTGACTGCTTCTTCTCCTTCCCTTACATCGCTGCCGGGGAACCTCCTGAGAGCAGGCTACAGCCTCCTGGTCTGCTGCTGCATGGGTGAGGTGGCTTAGCCAGCCCTCCGGAATTTAGGTAAGATTGGCTCAGACCCATATCCTAGAGGTGACCAAGCCTCCATAAAAAGTTTTGTGAATTTGAGGGTGGGAAAGAGAGTTGAGGAAGGAGACAAGGATGATATTTTCAAGGTCACCTCTGCCTTCAGCATGTGGTTTATTTGCATTAATTTATTTCATTAAGAGTTTTCCACATGGCCTATCTTAATGCTGTACGCATGACAAACCAGACATGGACATAGTTTCCTCCTTAGGTTCCATAAGAATCTCATCAAGTCATTTTCCCAAGTGATTCCTAAACTAAGATTAAAGATGATAATTAAACAAAGAGGTTGAGGTTTGGGTGTCTAAGCAGAGGAAACTACATGTGGAAACGCCTTGAAGCCAGGCAGAGCATGGCATACATTCAGTATTAAAAGGAAATTTAACTTAGCTTCATAGTTTTCCTCATTTGAGGGGTAGGGTTGGGTGTTTCTTTGCTCCTTCTGTTCAATGCCACCCAATGAAGTTGCCAATTTCTTTAGACAAGACCACAGTACAAGTATCCGTTTGTTGCAAATCTATTTATCATTACAAAATCAAAATAATACCTGAACTTTGCATAGTGTATTTGTTTTCAAAAACAATTTTCACTCTCTTACTGGAAATTCTCAGTGCTCATCACCACCAAAGATAGCAGCGAATCTGCTTCATCTTAAAAGCATTTTTGAGTTTCAATAAAAATTAACTAGGGAACTTACTGAAACATGAACTATTTTAGAGATTGGTGAAAATATTATCCAAAAATTTACCAAAACTCAGGAGTAGTTTTTCAAAGACACATCAGTTGCATATAGAAAGCAGTTCATATGGTGGTCTGGGACTAAGACACAGCATTTTTTTCTTTTATAGCCATGAACTTGAGAAGCAACATTTTAGAATAATTATTTACATATTTATAAAACTATGAAAAGAGTAATTGATACATTTTTGTAAAACATTAAAAAATACAGACTTTCACTTTCCCCTTTGCAACACTTCCTTTAATTTGATGATTGTGGAGGGAGCAGACACTGGGCTCTGGGCTTGCTTAAGCCTTGCTTGCTGGTAGGTGCCCTATCAACATGGCATGACTGAAGATGTACAACTGAACATAGGGCTTGTTGACTTGCCTGCAAACTGTCCAGTTAGAGTTGGTCTAGTTGAGGTGATTTTGAATGCATAGGTCAGCACCCCTGGGCCAGAGGACTTCTGCACACTGCGAAAGACCTCAACAGTGGTGTGTTCTCCCCATCTCACCCTCCCAGTGGTCCAGAGCCAAGTGTCTGACTGGAAAGGAGGATTTTTCTCAATGCCCCCTTTCTATCTGTGTTTCTTGGATCCTAAACTTGCTTACTGTGTAATATCCTCAAATTCCATGATTTCTCTCACTTCTGCTTTTTCTCCACAGAACCTTCCTTTTCTCAAAAGTGTTCATTAACTTCTCTATGTCTTAGTGATCATAAGACTGAGCCCATTTCCTGGTGACTGAATAAACTCTTTTCAATAAAAATGAAAAGGGATAAGAAAATTACTTTAACATTGTGAATGCTCATTAAAACTTAGAAGAATACTCAGGAGCAGAGACTTGTTCCCTTGGAAATATAATTTTATCAATAAGTTATTAAAATATTTGAGCATTGTCTACTATGTATAGAAGTTTAATATTGATATTGTATTTTACTTTCCCACAGTTTGGTCATTTTCCTTCCCATTCCATTGAAATTAGTATTTTAAAAAGCAGCACAAAATCTTTTCCTCTTTCTCTGATGGGCACCAGACCAAAGCTGATTGTGCAATAGAAATAAAATATTATCAGCATTCAAAGAAGCAGAAGGAAATCTTCTTGAGACAAGGTTATTTCCTTACTTTTTTAATAAACAGGGCAATTTACAAAACATGTCGACTTTTGTCGTAAGAATAAAAAGTGACACTCGAGTCATTGGGTTGGCCTTAAAGAAGACCATATTCTTGGCACTGGAGTCAATGGGTTGACCTTGAAGAAGACAATCGTCTTTTCTGATGATAAAAACTACAGGTTGTGGGATCTGAGCCTGGTTCAAGAACACTTGTCACTAGTTATGAAATCTTGGTGAAACTATTAACCTCTCTAAACCCCGGTTTTTCTATCTGTAAAGTGAGTTTCATAAAAATGGCTTCCTTATATATTGCTGTGTATATATATGGAGATATATAACTCCAATTGAATTTAATAACTTGAAATAATCTGACATATGGATAATAAGTTCTTTTTTTTTAATTTTTTTTGAAGATTTTATTTCATTATTTATAAAAAGAGGGGAAGGGAGAGAGGCAGAGAGGGAGAGAGACATTAATGTATGGTTACCTTTCACCTGACTCCAGCCACAGTTCTGACTGGAGACCTGGTTTGCAACCTTGTTATGTGCCCTGGCTGGGGAGGATAATAAGTTCTTATAATTGGCAGAATACCTAAGGTTCAACTGTTGTACACAACATGGCTTTTCATCACATAAGAATAAATTTAATTCGGAATGGAAACTGAAAGAAAGTAACCTATGTTGTTGTACAGACATATTCAGTAGTTTGCTAAGCAGGTGTAAGTCAGTATTCATAAATCAGAGCAATGTCTTTGTTCTGTTTATTTTTTGCTGGAAGATTAACCTGTGAGGTTTCCCCAATGTAATTTATGGTGCTCTATATGTCTAAACATAAAATTTTTGAATATTGTGGTAGTATTTAGGAATGACACAAATAGAACACAATATTATTTATTTATTTATTTTATAGAAGTCAGAGATTTAGGACGATTCTTGTTTTTTCCCATTTTCCTGTTAGTATATTTTTACAACTAACTGAAATTCTTTTTATTTAAGCTACGTTAATCTGGTTTCCCTAGAAAATCTTTTCTTTATCAAAGAATTGCAAGTGATCTTTGACAATTTCATAAAAATTTGAAAGTTTTATTAGGCTAATTAAGGTACCCTATAAAGTGTAATTTTTGTTCAGAGTGGTTATACATATTTATATTCATTTTTAATAATTATGGGTTGATTAGCATTTTAGTCTATCAGGTAGATATGACCTTCAACTTGCTGATTTAGCTTTTGCTTTTCCTATGTTAATTTATGAATAATTTACATTTGGCCCAAGAGCATTTTACAATACATAATGACATGGATATTTTGATAAGCTGCTAATTAACAATTTTATCAGCAAGCTCTCCCCAAATACAGAGCAGACATACCTTAGGAACTTTGTGCTTTTAAATATGTCTAATATATTGCTTCTCCAGATGTAGTAAGAAACAAAAAAAATTAAGGAATTGTTAGATTCTATAAGCTACCTGTGAATGTTTTGAAGGTCAATTCAAGTACTTTTTATGGAAGATTAATTTCCCTTTTTCTTATTAAAAGCACCTATTCATTTTTTTCTCTTCTATGCATGTGGGCTGTGAAAATTAACTGCTGATGATTTCAATTAGTCTGAAATTTATCATCTAAAGACCATTTATTTTGGCAATAGAGTAATGAGTACACAAAAAATGCACTTGATCATGAACCTGTTTAAAAACTATTTGCACTGAAACAAATAAAATTTTTCTTTAAAATGAAATGTAATATTATTAGTCAATTAGAAAAAAATTGTAAAAAATGACAAAATTTAGTCTTTGGAAGAGTGCAAAGAAATGGGCACTATCAAACTCTTTTAACAAAGTGGATAGTAGCATTATCCTCTACAGAGTAATTTGACATTACATAATAATCAGTCTAAAATTGTGCATATTTTTGACCTAATAGTTACACAATTAGGAAATATGGTCTAAGGAAACAATTCTAAATGCAGAAAATGCTTTATGGAAAAAGATGCTTATCAAAGCATTATTTATAATAGAAAAGAATCAAAACAATTTCCCATCAGAAAGGAAATGATTACTTAGGAAGTATTCATATGAGGGAAAATTAACTCATAAAAAGTATCATGTAGAAAATTACTTAAAATTGCATTATATTACAATGCAATATAAAATTCTACTCAACAATATTAATAATACTTTCCTTTGAGAAGATTGGATTGTGGGTTGCTTTTTCTCCCCACTTTTCTGCTTTTATGTATTTATTGACTACCTTTTAATCACTATGATAGTTTTATAATTCAAGGCAAAGTTACAGAGTTCTTTGCAATAATCATATCCCAGGAGATTATATCATATTAAATCAATAGAGCAAAACATTCTCTCAAGGGCTCTCAGAAGTAAGAGGGCCTGTTAAAGATTCTTTGTCTAAAGCAGAATTTGAGAAAACCCTGGTGTCTGGTGAGAGCTCTGTTGGAAAAACTGAAAGAAGTCTGTAGCCAGTAGGGCTGTAGTTTACAAGGGAAAGAGCAGGTTTAGTACCAGTCAATGAGCTGAATATACAGACAGGGGGAGCAAAGCGTACTTCCTCTCATTTTCCCCCGGGGTAATGAAAAACTTTTGAAAAGAAAAATTACAAGATCCAATGTACATTCCAATTAATTATTGACTTTGATTATTTCAAACCATGCTCTCATTTTATTTTAATTGAATCTAATTTCTGAAGTCTTTTTTGTTGTTCTTGATGTTTGTAACTTTTGTTCTTTCCCATTGATTTGTTTTGAAAGCTGTTTATCACTTTTATTTATTTTTAATGAACCAAATTGTGCCTTTGTAATTCTTTATTGTATACTTATTTTCTATTTTAATAATTTCTGTTCTTAGTTATATGCTTTATTCTATATCACATAGGTTAGATTTCTTTTCCTAGGCTATTGAAGTCAAGTTGAGATCATTGATCTCTATTCAGTATTTATTTTTTAATATGTGCACTTAAATACTACATTCCTAAACTTAGCATTGACTGCATCTTAATAGTATTCGGTATAAATATGGTTTAAGTTATGTTTGTATTTCTTTTTGGCCCATGGAATTTTTGGAAATACATTAATCATAGTTATTTTGTTCTTATCTGCTGATTCTTACATTTGAGTTATCTATAAGTCTGTTTCTATTGTTAATTCTCCCTCTTGCTGTTCAGTTATATAATGTTTCCTATTGCCAAACACAGCAATATTTTAAAAGTCAAAATAACGTATATTGAAAAATGTAGAGCTCGAGAGCTTTTATATGTTCTTCTGTTAATAGGAACTCAGAAGAAAATATCAGTGTAAATTTTTATACCTTGGTGGCACAGTGCGTAAGGCACTGGCCTGAGAACCCAAAGGTCTCTGGTTCTGTTCCCCAGCCAGAGCACATAACCAGGTTGCAAGCCAGGTCTCCAGCCAGGTACATGTCTAGAGGCAGATGAAAGGCAACCATACATTGATGTCTCTCTTCCTCTTTACCTCTCTCCCTTCCCCTCTCTCTAAAAACAATAAATAAAATCTTTTAAAAATAATTTTTTAATTAAAAAATTAAAGAAAAAATAAAATCAGTAATAAGAATATAGCTCAACTTAAAAATGGGGAAAGAACTTGAGTAGACATTCTTCTAAAGACAATATACAAATAGGTAATGAGCAAATAAAAAGATTCTCAATATCTTTAGTTATCAGGGAACTACAACTCAAAACTATGATGAGATAGTAATTTATACCTACTATGAAGCTATAATTAAAAAGACAGGTAATAACATGTTGACAAAGATATACAGAAATTTGGATCCTAATTCATTGCTGGTACAAATATGAAATAGTGCAACCACTTTGTTGAACATTTTGAAAAACTGCCAAAATATTTTCAAAGTTAAACCATTTAACCAGGCATTTCCATACTAGGTATATACCCAAGAAAATTGAAAATATATGTGCACATAAACATTTGTACATAAATGTTCACAGTAGCATAATCCAAAATAGAACAACAAGTAAAACAAGTTCTTTAATGAATAGGTAATTAAAATATAGTATATTTATATGACAGAATGTTAGTTAACAGTAAAAATAATCAATAACATTTATTTAACAATAATAAAGAATAAAGTACTAATACATGCTACAAAATGAATAAACCCTAAAAATATTAAGTGAAAGAAGCTAGTTATAAAGAACCACATCATGATTCACTTTATATATGATGTTTAGAAGAGGTGAAGCTATACAGACACTATATTAGCCTAGTGCTTAGGGCTAGGGAGTAGAAAAAGAAGGATTGTGGAGTGAATGTTAATAAAATGGTATGTATGTATTATGTATGGATGTATGTATGCATGCATTTAAGAATGAGGGGAAAGGGAAAAAAGAGGGAAAGAAACAGAAACATCAATTGGTTGCTTTTCAATATACACCCTGATTGGAAATCAAGCTTGTAACCCAGGCATGTGCCTTAACTAAATATGGAACCCAGTGACCTTTCACTTTGCAGGACGACACCCAACCAACTAACCAACTGAGCCACGCTGGTCAGCGTAAAATGGGGTTTATTTTTGAGTTGATAAAATTGTTTCAAAATTATATTGAATGATGCTTGTACCACTCAGTGGATACACAAAAAATTATTGAATTATCAATTTCAAATGTTTATTGTGCATCATTATATAATAATAATGAGAGTAAAAAGTTTCACAAAAATTCAATGCAAATTACATTAAAATACGAACATGATGGTATGCTAAAATTATATCAGGATAAAATCCTTTAATTATATAATAATATTTATACTTATTTTGTCCATTACCTTTTGTTTAAATGTATATTCATGAGTTTGGCAGTTGCTAAGCAATTCAATTTCTCATTTCTGCCTATATTATTTAATTTTAAAAGAGCCTAATATGAGATCAAAGGGCCCTTTCACATTTTTCCGCCAAAAATGATAGTAAAAAAGTTAAAGATGGCCTCTTCCCCAGCTGATAGAACATCCAGATCTGTTAGAAAAATCACTGATTTTACAGTAGCATGCTCTTTCAGGCCTGTGATCTACTGTTGTTGAAAATAACCATCTATCCTTATCACACAACTTTCTGAGAATACTTGATATGACTCATTTCTACTTCTGAGTCACAATCTTTCCCAGTAAATTCAGACTCCCTATGACACCCAGTGCTAGCAGTAGAGAGGTAATGATTCAGAGCCCAATAGTAGAAATGTATATGGTATCATTCCTCTTTTGGTTTTAGAACTAAACATGACAAATGGTAGTTTTAGATAATTACAAACCTTCAAAATGTGGGATAATATTTCATGCCAAGGAATATAAAACTAGATGAGAATACTTATACTAATAATTTTAAATTTTAACTACCTACATGTGACAGATACAATGTAAAATTGTATGGAGCCTCCAGAACAACTCTGCAAATGAACAAATGAGAAAACGTGAGCTCAGAGAGGCCAAGCATGTTGTCTAAGGCCACACAGTTATAAACAATGCATAAACTGAAAATAAAATAAAATATCTCCAGCTCATATCATATATGTATATATATAACATGTACATACATGCATATAATATGTACACATATGTCATATCACCACATAAATTATCATAATAATAGTAATAATTAATGTTTTACATCAATAATAATTTGGCTCAAAGATGGTAGGTAGCTTGTTCCAAAGTAACTAGTTAGTTGAATTAGAATTAAGACTAGACTCAAATTTAAGACTTCTGGTGAAAAGGCATATTTTAAAATAAGACTTTTGGTGAAAAGGCACATTTTAAAACATGTCAGGAGATTCCTGTGCCCATTCCTTGCCTTTTACAAATACTGAGATTTCTATTTCAGGCCAAGGAGCTGACATCTTTGGTTAACTTTTCTTCTCTTCCACCTCTGTCCTGTTCAGCCTAGGTACTGAAGAGTGAATTGCATTAATAGACAGCCACTTTGATTTTTTATCTCTTCCAACTTGCCCCTCTTCTATTTAGAAGCTGATCGTTAAAGGCTCAGGCTGTGTATTCAAATGAAGTGCGCAGGGGAATTAATTATGAAGGGGAGTTGGAGCCTCCGTTCTTCTGGAGGGTCGTAACCTAACCTAAACCTTTTGTCTCCTAAGCATCCACTGAATGAATCTAAACTCTGCCTCACTTAAACGATACAGACTTGAAACAAACCCTACTGCCTATTTCAGAAAACCACTTCTTCTGAGCTTACTATTTCCATAATCAAAAAAGCCACCTGTCAGAACATGCCTACAGGGATGAGCTCTATAAATTTACAGGTAAGATAGTGTAGCAGGGTGTCAATTAGGAAAGAATAATGAGAGAAATTCAAGGAACACTGAGGATTGATGGCTTTTAGTTCAGGGTTTTTAATATTCTTGGTAGGTTGGCTCACTTGTTTCTTTCCTATCTGTAAACTCCCAAACAGCATAATCATGTATTGTTACCAATTTGGTATAATAAATATTTTACAGTTGATAGAGCACTATAAACTATGTTACATTATTTAATTTTTTAAAAGAAAGACGCTCTTGTGTGTTACATTATTTAAAATTTGTCACATTATTTAAAATAATGTTTTAAAGAAAGAAAAATTTCTTTACTGTTACTTTGACTTGCATTAATTTTACTCTCTTTTCTTCTTTTTTTAAAAGATTTTATTCATTATTTTTAGAGAGAAGGGCAGGGAATTAGGCAAAGAGGGAGAGAGACATCAATGTATGGTTGCCTTTCACCTGCAGCTATGGACCTGGCTGGAGACCTGGTTTGCAACCTGGTTATGTGCCATGACTGAGAATCGAACCAGCAGCCTTTGGGTTTGCAGGCCGGTGCCTTATCCACTGAGCCACCAGCCAGGGTTTCTTTTCTCTCTTTTTAATGGTTTTATTGTTTAACTCTTTCAAGAGGAATGTGGTGTTGGTGAATATTGCCAATTTTCATAACTTACCTTTTTGGGCACGATAATTAGCAAGAGATGGAAATGTGATGCAGGCTAGGCCAATTTATCAATCAAATGATCTTTGACACTTTCCTAAATCGAGCTAACAGAAGAATTTATTTGCTCCATGGTTTGCTTGAAGTTTGGCTTTCTGCTTCTCCTGCAGCCTTTCTGAGAGGTGGCCATTTTCCTCCTTCAAATGTCATGCTAAAAGGCCTCATGGTGGGACCCTTTTACTCCTCCTTGCAATTGCTAGATATTTTTCCCCTCTGCTCCGTAAAACCCCCTGGCTTGGACTAGAACATCATCAGACCACCTACTACCACTCAGGGCTACAGGTTGCTACTGTCCTGTGGCTCATTCCTCACATTCCTGGAAGATTTTACTCCTCGCTTACTGACCTTTTTTAAACTATGCATTCATCATTCTTAGTGATTTCAATATCTGCATAGGTAATCTTCCTAAAACGGGCCACTTGGCACATTGACTTCCTCTCAAATGCTCTTGTCCTACTCCCTAATTTAGCTCCTCTCTTGTATTGTTATGTCCTAGACTTCGTCCTTACTAGTAACTATGAACTCTTCATAATTCATAGTCTTAACTTCAAGGATCATATGCTCCATCCATTTCCTCTTATGGCTCTAAAATACACTCTAAAGCACACCCCTTCCACCCTACCAAGGCCTGCATTTCATTGAAAGGATCGCCTTGTCACTGTCTCTCATTCCTTTATACCCCTCTAAAATCTTAAGACCGGTCTTCTATAATAGTTCCTTGTCCATGCTGTCAACTCTCCTACTGCTCACTCTCCTTTTCACTCACTCACTTGGTTACAACAGTGGTCCTGCTGCTCCATGAACAGGCCAAGTGCATTGCTGGCCTGAGATCCCAGCATTGGCCATGCTCTTTGCCTGCAGTACTGCTCCTTCTCACAGCTCCATAGCCAACGCTCATCACTCTCAAGTCCTCGCTCAAAGGCTGCCTTCACAAGAAAACTTGATTCGTCTACGTGGGCTGCTCTAACAAATATCACAGACTGAGTCGTATAAAGAAGAGGAATGTGTTGCCGCACAACCCTGGGGGCCAGAAATGGGAAATCAACATGTCAGGAGGGTTGGTTCTTTCCCTAAGCACTGTGACAAAGAATCTGTTCTAGCCTTTCTCCTCGATAGGAGATGACTGCCTTCATGTTCACTTGGTCTTTCCCTGTATCTTCACATTATCTGGCTCCTGTGTGTCTCTGTTTCCAAGTCTCCCACTCCCCTTTATGTCATATTAGATCAAGGCCCATCCTAACAACCTAAGTTTGGCTTAAACCATCTCCAAGTAATGTTACATTTAAGTAACATAGTTAGGATTTTAATCTATGAATTTGGAAGGGATACAATTCTGCCCATAACACCTTCCCCAATTATCTAGTTTAAATTACAACCCTATCTACTTATCATCTTCCTTATAGAACTTAGCACTTTCCAACACTATAAAAATTGGATTCTTTCTTCTCTCCAAGAAGACAGGACCACAATATCCCCCCAGACTAGAGACAGTCTGTGGGGCACATTGTAGTTGCTCAATAACTATCCATTGAAAAACGTACCCATCTAAATCCATTATGTCTTCTTCCTCCAGAAATGATTTCCTCTGGGACAATAGTAGGTAGCCTTACAGTTATCAGACCCAGAGGCCAAAGATGCCTGACGTGGCTGCCTAGCTGTTCCCTATGGCTCTGTTTACTCTAAACTACCCAGAAAATGCACATCCTAGGCACCTTCCTAGGAATACACTAAATACAACATTGTCATTGTAACAATAATTGCCAGGCTTGATAATTCACTCTTTAAATGCCTTGAAAACATAAAAGTGATCTATTAAAGTTAACTTTCAGCTAAGCTTGACTCTTCCACTTTATGTTAACTATCCTTACAAAAGCTATACCTTACTCTGTTCTTCATCTCTTTCTGTGCATAATACAGTTGAATTACACAGGTCCTTCCTTCCTTCCTCCTTTCATTCCTTCTTTTTCATTGCTAAAGCAGTGTCTCTTATGCCCAAGAGGACCAGAGTTAACATTGCTGAAATTGAATCCTGGCTCAGCTATACAAGTATGGACAACTTTGCTTAACTTCTCTGCACTTGTCTAAATTATCTGTAACATGATAAGAATTCTAAAAGGTCCTCTTCTCATTTGCATTTCTGTTTATGCATGGAGATCATCAAGTATCCCCTAGAATTATGTGGATATCCTTGATATTAATTTACTTAATCTCCAGAGAACTAGTGGTTCTGATAATCAAAAGGAATATCAAGAAAATAACATATTATGGTCTTAGAATAATCGAGAAAAAGTACACATTGCTACAACAGACTAAACTAGTTTTCTAATCCTTAACACCATCAGTTTTGCCCTGCTTTTACAATAGACGTAGGAGAGAAGGCAATTACTAACTTATATGGAAGAAAAAACTATTAAAATAACAAGTCACTCCAAATAATAGAGTATTGCAAGGCAAAGTATAATCTTAATAATAAATCTTTAAATAATTGTTTTAGTAAATGGGGTTTTGAATGATCTTCAGGTTTAGAGATAGCAGCTGTTACACTGAAGTAAAAATTGCATGTGTGTGCTTGCCTTTTATGCATGGAACCAATAATATTTTGCAATATGCACATGAAACCCTCACCTCTTGATTTGTGGCTTTAACATGGGTTGAAGATTTTAGAGCAATGGATTTAAACTCTTTATTACTTTTGGTCTAAAATATTCTCGTCTCATTGAAAAGCTTTTAAATGGCAAGAAACAGGCATGAGACTCAGAGCTTTAATTTACCTGATTTTGGAATTGATCAGTGCATAACCAGTTGTATATCTACACAAATACAAATATAAATTCAAAAACAAAAACCTCCTGTTTGGGTATTGCCCCCTATGTCTCTTTTATATATCATTTCAATTTTTTAAATTATGGGAATACATGGTTTATGCAAGAAAAAATTTTATGAAACAAAATAGTTTGATGTTATTGGATTGAAACACACACACACACACACCACACACACACACGAAAGAGCTTTCTTTCACTCCCCTTCTCCAGAAGCAGATTAAGACAGTGAAGAATCAAAGCTTGTTTCTGTGTGCTTTTCAATGATTGTCTTCATTTCTATGAAAATGAGAGGCTAAACAGAGTGCTGCTATTTTAACCAGACTACTATGCACCATGCAATGGCTCTTTTTAGAAGGGTCCGTTTGGTCTTTGCCCAGAACTGAAATTTCTTTCAGTCCACAGCTACCTGACCCTGGGCGCTGTGGCTGTGACAAGGTGGGTGGGAGTGGCACAGACGCCGTGCCTGCCAGGGGTCCCCAGAACCAGGTGGCAGGAGTCCTGCCCACTGCGTGTTTCTGTCCCCGTTTCACGCAGGCGGCTACTGTTGTTGGACAGCATGACCTCAAGCAGAGAAAGAAATCCTTTTTGTGTTGACAGTAAATGTTCTCATGTGTAATCCTACATATAGAACTCCTATTTCTGATGAATCCAGGGGTACATTGAAGAGGAGGTCCTGCTTGCTATAGACCAGAAAGACACACAGTAGAAGAAAGCAAATTTGCGGGTGTTAATGAACACTTCCTCATTATCAATGATGGTCTTCATTTATGTTTTACATACCTCATTTTCACTGTGGTGAATAACTTATCCATAACACATAGAGCTAAACATGTATCTAAAACTAAAATATGTCTGACCCATAATACGTATCTCCCAAATATAAAAGATGTTGCTATTACTGTTTATGCGTAATATTTTAGATATTTCTCAGTACAATCACAGTTATGAGTAATAGAGTTGTATACTACTCTATTTTTCTGTATACTACGATTTTTCTGTATAATTTGCTTCAAAAGTTTTAGGAAAAAATATGATTCCCAAGGTAAGATGAATTGTGAAAATCTGTTGTCTAGATTTGGTAGGCAGAAAAAAATGCTAATAAAAAACGGTTAGGAATTAAGTCTTCTCTGAATATGAATGACATTTTCGTATGAAAGGGTTCTCACAGGATTGCTAATGCAGCAAGAGTGACATGAACAAAGTTCAAAGTGTGATTTAGAATGGCTACTTATTCCAGTTTATTCACCACCTGAGTGCTTAATTTGAAACCTTTCCATCTATTAATTCTGTTTTAACTAAACACCATTTTTGAAGGGATTTGAAAAAAGTAAACGAAATGGTCCTTTCTTATTTTGCAGAAATTCCTCATGCTCAGGCACCTAGTCCTATGGAATTTTATTTTTAAATTTGGAGCAAAGGAAGGGCTAGAGGGAGTAAGTGCAAGTATGCTATGTTATTTATAATAACAATTGGCCTTTTATGTAGTCCTACTTATTGGATGGCAAAATTCTAGATGCTTCAGCAAATATTTACTTACAGATAATTCAGCAAGTGTTCAAATAACTATTTTTTAAAATGTATTAGGATTTATTTACACTGACCTTGACTTACTGCAGCATTCTAAACTGCCTTCTGAATTATCAACAATGCAGTTACAGTCAGTTTAATTTTAATGGTAAAAATATGTTAATATGATTATTTAAAATTGTTACCCAAGACTAATCATCTATATACCATTGCTTATGCTAACCAGACAAGTTCATAGACATCTGAATCGATCAGATGTTTGGAAATTGCTATATCATAAAATTTGAAAATAAACAATAATGATAATCCTCTAGAGATGTTCTTCTGAAGCATTACTTTCAACTTTTTATTATACCCTTTCTATATTGAAATAAGTGATCTTTTCCTGAGCACCTAAGTTCATCTATTTACATGTTCATCTCTCCTCTAAGACATTTAATGTCTGGAAGGCAGGAACTGCCTTATTCATGCATGGTATGTGAACATGTATTGAACTTTAGGGGGGTGGGGTGGCATAAAAACATTTTTGGAGATATAATTGACATATAGCATTATTTGTTTCAGGTATTAGGACATGATTTGATACATGCATACACTGCAAAATGATCACTGCAATAAGTCTAGTCGCATTACCACAGATAACTACAGTACTTTTTCTGTGATAATGAGAACTTTTAAGATCTCTCTCAGCAACTTTCAAATATGAAATATACTGTTGTTAACTACAGTCAACAAATATACAATGTTGACTTTAATTGAACAAGATGGCTATTTCCAGTTTCACCTTTTTAAAACATTTTAATTTAATCTTTATTGAATTTTTTTACATTACCTTTTCGTCTCCTTGTACACCCTCTTCCCTCCACTCCCAGCAATCATCGCAGTTTCACTTTTACATATGCCTACGCCACTATCCACTATTCAACAAACATGTATTAAACTCCTGTGGTTTGAGCGTCAGTGCATTAGGACAAGAGCAGAAAAAATGAAAAGAACAAAAATCCAGACATACCTGTGGTTGGCCTCTGATTGGTGTCACCTGATGGAATACGTAAACAATAAGCCTATACAGAAAGGAAAAACCTAACTGGAGAAGAGGAGGCGACCGTAAAGGCAGGTCCTACAAAGGAAACTAGAGATGCATTCCTGCACTGAGAGTGCAGCATGAGCACAGACGTGGGCCCAGGTGAGGTCCTGGGGCCTGCGGGGGCAAGATGACAGCTAACACAGGCAAGGAGGATGGGTGGAGGCATGGAGGACTCTGGGCTCTTTTGTCCTGTGGGCCACAAGTTGCAGACAGAAAAGCACCAGAGAGCATGAACAGTGTGGAGGGTTCAGAAGCAAAGGAGAGATGCAGAAAGAAAAATATTCTGAAACTACTTATGAAAACAGTACTTCTGTAGCACTGGACTACCTACATGTACGAGTTAATTGAATTCCCACAGCAGCCCTCTGGTTCAGACACCATTGCCACCATGTTCTATTTGCACATGAGAAAGGTTTGGGAGTATTGAGTCACTTGTCCAAAATATAAGGACAGCAAATGATACAATCAGGCTTCAACCCCAGATTCATATAACTAACTGCAAAGAGCATACACAACGTCACTAAATCAATGCCTTCTAATTTTTAACAAATGGACATCACGGAATGTGCTCAGAATGGGTAAAAGACAGAAACAAACCAAAACGAGGTACTTATGCCTGGCTATTCTCAGTAGGCATCTTTGGGGTCCCTCCAGAGGCACACCCAGGAACTCCCCTCATGGAGGGTGGGGGCTCTGACCCACAGAGTTTGCAAGGATTGCAATGAGTGCCTGACCTTGAGGTGATTACTTGTAACACCTGATGTTATGCTCATGAACATTTTAAATAAAAACACATAGAGAAACCTTTCCATACACTGCACAGGTCCAAATTCTAGTGGAACCCTAAAACCACTGAAGGAAAAAGCAAAACACAACAGTAGCTGCTCGGAAGCACATGCCAATGGACTTCAGGTCACCCAGAATATGTAATTTGGGAACAAATTACCCGACATCCTGGCTATTTTATGTGCTCTGTTGTTTGAATATCCCTATTATTAGTTTGCTATCCTTTGGCCTGTGAAATTGATCTTAGGAATTTTCTTTTCAATCCATTTCAGCAGGGGGTTCTCATTTACACTGAAAATATATGGGTGGTGAAGTAATAGCCAGTGAGACTCTCCATTACACTGATGATACTGGTAAGTCTGAACCTGTGCAGTGTTTGCTAATCTCCCAGAAAATGGAGAGAGGGGGCCCAGGTGGATGGAGGCCTCTCAACCATGATGCAGTTAGCTGTGTTTTCCTCCATCTGACTTGCCATTGCAGTCTTTAAAAAGAGCAAGGCATCGAGTGAATGCTAAGTGCCGGGATTTATTTATTTAATTCATTTCCGGCAGCTGAAAACCAGCTGGATTACACGGTTAGTCTAGTGGTAGAGTTGGGAAGCTGTTTACATCTCTCCCCTCATAGGTTTGGTTTGGCGGATGGAAGTCTCAATCCACATTTAATTAAAACCCCTCCTGCTTTTTCCAATGAAAGCTTGGGAATACAGCAGAAGAGTGTTTACATTTAGGGCAATGTTTCTGTGGCAGCCAGAAGTGAATTAATTCCTGTTTCAACAGAAGAAAAATCGAATGTACTCCCTTTTTACCTGTACCTGCTAAACTCATTTTATTGGAGAAAAACTTGGAATTTGAGTTGTTTGAATTTTTTTAAAGGCTCAGTGCTCAAATGTAGTGTGAATCTATATGATAAATCCACAAAACTTGAACAATAATATAAATATGAGTAGATAAAATTCAGACCAAATTAGAAGACCCAGAACATTAGATTTTATAAAGAATGTTTGCACAGTACATAGAAATTAATGTCAACATTGGTGTTTTTCACGAAGCTCTGAAATTTCCAATAGTTAAAAGCAATGAAGGATATGAGAAAGATCTCAATAAGTAATTTATATTTCCCTTTCAGCCCCGATGTAAACACAATATATTATAATCTCTATTTGATGAGAAGGGAAGAGGAGTGGTTGGATATGAATAAGTAGAATATATTTTACAATCAGGACATCATAAATTTTCTACTAACTTCTATTTCCATAGCACTGTCTTCAGAATTTCAAAGACCTTTATATTAATTCATAATCCAAATCATCTGATTAAAAGTTGCCCTAACTTTGTTATAGTATGGCTTGCCTTTAAACAAGCAAGTATATGAATATATTAACTTTTATAATAAAGAATACATGCAGGTTATTACTCATATCAATTTTCTCATATTTTGATGAAAATTAATACTTTTTACAAATATATCTAAATACTGCTTTCTATTATTCCCTTTCATATTACTAATCTATTACTATAAAGTAGTCCATTGCCACATAATAAATAATCACAATTATAAATGCATACTTAAAAATTAAAAGTTGAAACAGTGACTAAAATTTAGGAAACAAGTAAAATTGGTGTAATAAAGTCTAAATTATTACCACATAACTGATATGCGATGAAATTAAGTTAACTAAATTTTATGATCCTAATGAGAAAGAACTATGCTGTTAGCCCAGCATTTTATGTCAGTCCACACAAACTGCTTTGAACATTGCTTCTGTTGATATTAATGGGACAAAAACACAGTTTGCAAGACTGAAAATAGGTGCAGTCATAGATCTAATAACTTCAAAAGGTTCACTTTAAAACACAAACAAACAGGTTTTGTTCTGGTTAGCCTAGAAATTAGGAGAAATTCTGATTGGGCGTCTGAATCATGAAATAAATTGATCTAAATTCAATATGTGTTTGCAAAACTTTCCAAGTGTTGTTAATTATACAAGTATTTTGTGGAGCCTTAACAAACATCAGAAGTTGCTCACTGTACATGGAACAAGCAAGTTGTCAAATTTGAACTGGGACATGCCCTGCGAGGGCGAACTAGCCAGACCAAACACTTGAGAAAGGAGCCATTACTTTGGGGACAGGGTCTAATCATACAGCATTCTTAATGACAGAATGTAGATTAAGACACTGCTTAGTTATGGCTTGTATCTTGGCTGTTGGGGCCCACCCAGCAGGGAGCATTGAGCCTGTTCCCATAGGATGTTCCTGAAAGCAGGGTAATGGGAACCAAGGAGAGGGAGGGAAACCTCCTGGCTACAGCAGAACACCATCCCCACGGTTGGGCTCAAGCAGCAGAGCTAAGCAGTTGTGGCCGTAGAGAACGGATGCTCAAGAGGAACTGTGACTTTGGGCAGAAACTCAGTAGCTGCCATTGCTTGGTAGGAAAGGAACCAGGGAATCATTACCTCAATCTCTTCTTGAATCCTTTGATAATCTGCCCCATTTTCCATCGAATGAGCCCAATCAGGAGCCAGAGAGCCAGGGAGACCTTTGATGCAAGCCTTTAATGATCAGCTGCCAGAGCTATGGGATAGGTTGAAGATGGACAAACAGGTGAGAGCCCACCCAGCCAGCCTGCTCACGCTAATGACCAGTGCTGGGCCGTCATGGAGCCTCAGGCAAAATGCTATGTCTTGTTTATTATGTGGCTTTGCCTTCATTTTGATTTTTCAAATACGGCATTGCAACGTTATTCATCTTGATGACTGAGTTTTTGGTAACTCCTTCTATTTTGGACCCAAACTGTTGCCTCTTTCTCCTCCCCCTCATCTCAGCCCAGGGCATTTTGTTCTAGAACAATGAGTAGCCAGAAGGGAAACAAAGGCAAGACCCTCACCAGTACAATCTAATAAAAGAACTTAATATGGAAAGCTAGAAGCAGAGGGAGACATGTCTCACCCGCTGACCCAGTGATGCTGAGACTGGTCTGATAAGGCCACCAGGCATTCTGAACAACACAAGTAAACTGTGATAGTGCAGGACGAGGAGGCCTTGAAAATCTATGTGTATCGTCTCCACTGGCTAGAAAAAGGAAAACCTTGAAACTGCTTTCATCCCAAGGCCAGAAAGGCAGTAGAGGGCCCACAGTGCCCAAAGTAAAAGCACATAAAAACAGCTTTAACTGCCTGCTTCCCATCATGAATGCACAATGAACAAAGAAGAGCCTGAAGCAAGATAAGGATTCCCGCTAACAGACCCTTAAACATGCCTAAGTACAGGTAGTCACATCATCTCCTTCCCCTAAGAAAGGCTGGTACCACCTTCATCCACCAAACTGTAACTTCTTCACCCCCATCCCACAACTACATATGTCCTCAGAACAAAGGACTTACTCTCTTAGCCACCAGGGCTCCAGCCCTCGGTTTTACTCTCCCATTCACTAGTAAACTTTTGCACGCATGCTAGAAGGCTCGCTGATCTGTGATTCTTCACTGCATTGCAGAGGACCAGGGTGTCTCCTATAACAATATCAGTCTGAATTCTGCCTCTTGCTTTATGGTGATTACCTGGAGGGGTACGTTGTTCCTTGCTATGTTTGCTCCTTTCATGAATCCACTGTGAGTGACTATTTTAAAACGTAAGTTCTGAAACATGTGAACAGACCTGATAAATTTTATGATAGGAAATCTAAGGAGTTCCTCTGTTTTGAAATAAGCGAGACTACGTCTGTGAATAAATGTTCTCTGATAGAAAGCTGCTTGATTTTGACCCTGACTGTGATCTGACTTCTAGAGGCAAGCTTAGACTTGAGTGAAAGCCACTGTACTTACATTCCCAGTAGCAGTTTATTCTACAGTTTGCCCAACAGATTTACTCATTTAATTTCAGATTAACACCTGCCCCCCCGCCCCCGCTAGACTGTAAAATTTATGAAGGCAAATATAATGGTTCAGGAAATACATTTCCTCTTAACAGGTCTTAAGAAAAATAAGATAACAACCTTGCTAGATGGTCTAAAGAATTCTGCCTCTGTGGTGTGGTTTGTGATGGTTTAGAATTAGAAACTTCAGCTTTGGAAAGCACCACCAACAATTTGTTGCCAGGGGTCTAAAGAACTTCAGGAGGCCAAACATAGAGTCTAGAGCATTTAACTTCTCTCACTCGGGGTCACCAAGCCAATCTCCATTTGTGCCCATGACGTACTAGACAATCAAAAGGAAGACATGGGTAGGGAATCATTTTATGAGTATTGATGACGCTCCTTACAAGAGTAGCTAAATCAAACAAGAAATTCTTGATCCTGTCACCAGAATGTGACAGGCTAAAATGTGACTACTTAAAATTCCTAAATGACTAAAGTGCAGAGGTTTTGAATGTCAAAACACTTTTTATTATTTAGAATGTCACACACTCTTTATTACCATTTGGTAGGCACGCCCATGATGCATGTGACAGGAATGCAGAGAAGCTTACATTTGAGAACTAGAAATTCCTACTTCAGAGTGTAGTATCTGAGTGGATCCTAAGAAAATATCTCTGGGTCCTGCAGCCGTGAGGAACGCTCCCCTAAGGAGCTAATGAGCTTGCATCGGAATTTCCCAAATGCATTTTGGGGGGGATGTTCATAGGTCAGCTGGGGTCTGTATGTATGTGTATGCGTGTGCGCGCGCGCGCTTGTGTATGGCGGCCAATTACATGGTCGAATATTTTCCTAAGTGCAGGATGAAACATGTTCTTGAACTCCTCAGAGCCTGCTATGCTGATTGGAATTCTGAATCTCCAGGCAGGGCAGGTGTGAATTTTCAAGAAGGCTAGGTCACATTTGCGAATGTATTCGAAGGCTGTACCCTTGTCTCCGCAGCATTTCATAATGCCACATGGACAATACTGGTGTATTCACTAGTATTACTTCTAGTTCCGCGTTCATTGCCTATTGCTGTTGTGGCAAATTACCACACAACTGGAGGTTTACAGCAGCCGCGTTGATTACAGGATGGCTCTGGAGGTGTCAGCAGTGAATTTCACAGGACTAACATCAGAGTGGGGGTCAGGTTGTGTTTTAGAGGCTCCAGAAAATCCCTTTTCCTGCTTTTTCTGGTTTTTAGAAGCTGCCGCATTCTTCAGCTTTTGTCTCTTCAACTTCTGCCTCTGTCATCATGTCTCCTTTTTCTTGCAAAATTGGCAAACATTGTCTTAGCATGACCTTTAAGTATGTCTCATTAATTTTATAATTCTTTATTTGATTTAATTCAAACTATGTAATGGGCAACTACTCTATGCACTGCTTTCACTCACAGAAAGTGAGGTGAGGTGCTCATCTGAACGAAATGCAATCCAGACTTCAAATAATTGATCATTTCATTATAGATAGAAAATGACTACCCAGACAGCCACATTTCATGGAAGAATATAATAGAAATGGTGTAAAGCCAGTCACAAAAGTCCTTGGGAACTTCAGAAAGAGGTGACAAAGCCTCAAATGCCAATCCCCAGAGACATGAAAAAGTTCACGAAGTGGGTGGGCTAACAGGCCTCAAATGGTGGGTGTAATCTTGTGACAAGTTGAACATTGAGGGAGAGGCTGGTAGGGGATAACAGACCCATACAAAATGAATGTCACAGAGTCTGCCACAGAGCACAGGAAATATTCTGGTGAGGTGCATACACTGGCTGTTTTGAAAGTGCAGCTAAGAGCCAAATTGTTTGCCATGTATGATACATGTAAGAGAGTGGGAATTAATAACATTGAAAAAAATCAGGTTGAAGACAGATCATATATTTTATTAATGTTTTCAATGAGGTAATTTTTCTTAGCATAGTAGGTAATTCATTTTCTCATTTATCATATTTTCAACAAATAATCATGAGTACCGACTTTCTGACACTCTTTAGACAAGAGGTAACGTAGAGCTATAGGAAGTAGATGTTGGCAGCAAACTAGAATAAGTGGGGTACTTTGCATTAGTTTGCTAGGGTGGCCATAACAAAGTACAATAAACTATGTGGCTTGAGGAACAGAAATGCACTATCACAGTTCCAGAGGCTGGAAGTTTGAAACCAGGGTGTCATGCTCCCTTTGACAGTGCTAGGCAAGGATCTACCCCACATCTTTCTCCTAGTTTCTCATAGTTTCTTGGCTTGTGGCTCTGTTATTCCTGTCTTCACACACTGTTTTCTCTGTGTGTCTGCTTCTATAGCCAAATCTCCCTATTTTATAAAGGTATAATTGTATGGGACCAGGGTTCACCCCGACGTTGTGACAGTGGTCTGTCCTGAAAGCATCAAGGCACTTTTCACCCATAATTGCCTTATATTCATAAAATTAGCAATGTCATTACAATTAAAACAGTTTGTGTGGCCAATACTTTTGGGGCAGACCTCGTATCCTAACTTGGTAAACGGCAAGCACCCTCTTTCTCAATAAGGTCACATTCCCAAGTCTTCGGATTTAGGGCTTCAACATTTGGGGGAACACAATCCCACCTATAACAGACTGGAAGTGAGAAAGTGAGGATGGGCAATCTAGCAATATTCAATGTTTCAGGAAAACATGGTTGCAGACTGGAAACTTGCAGTGACCCTTAAGAAATAGGAGAAAACAAAAACAAAATAAAACTCATAGACACAGACAACACTATGATGATTTCCAGAAGGACATAAGGTAAAGGGGGAATAAATAGTGATAGAAGGTGCCTTGACTTGGGGTGTGGAAAAGACAGTACATTATGCAGATGATGTAGTCAAAATATAGAATTGTACACCTGAAACTAACATAATTTTATTAAACAATGTTGTCCCAATAAATTCAATATTTTTTACAAAGAAAGAAATAGCAAGAGCGGGGCCCTGGCAGCAAACTGGAGGAGGTGCTGGATGCTTACAGTGCCTGCATGTCACAGAATTATTTCTAATGCATCTATTTTTAAAAACCTCAAAGTAAACAACGAAACTTCTCATTTAAAGTTCATTTGCTAAGATGTAGTAGAACCGTAAATTTGCTGGAAACTGAAACTCTTTCATCCATTTCCCATCATGATTCTCTTCCTACTACTGACCAGATACTGGGAATAATCAGCATTATTATCTACACAGCACAGACATATTTATTTATATTAAATTAAATATGCTTTCTTTCTGAAATGATAAACATTGCATTTTTAAATGATTTTTTTCTTTCTCTGACATGCTCCATTTCTGACTTTATGTCTTGGCAAGTGGAAGATTTCAACATTATTTAAAATTTGAATCAAATGCACAGCCTTTTTATTTCAAATGTAAGCAAATTGCAATCATCTGGTGGTAAATGCTTTCAAGAATCATGCAGTACTTTAAATCTTTTTCAAGGAACTTGTCATGCATAAAAATGTTGATGTAAGAATTCTTGTAGTGCCTGCCTTTCTTAGTGAATTTTCTGAGAAGACTTCAAAACAGGCAAATTAAAATCAGTGTCCCCGACATGAATATGTAGGGATATTCAAAGCTTTTTAATACGTTCTCTTAAAGATGAATATGCGCCCAAATGTTTTTATTCCTATTCCCATTCTTGGAATTGATAGATTGTCACTTTCATTAATGTGAGTGAAAATAACATTATGTTGCAGAAACCATCAATAGAAAATAAACATTAAATTGAAATGTCACCTATATTAATATAAGCAATTGTTTCCACTTTTGAATATTAAAATTAAACATACATATATGCAGCCAGTTCTTGGTCACTAAAGAGTGTGCACAGCTTTGCTTGAATAATGCCTAACCATCTTCCCTGTCTTCCTCTCCCCTTCTCCATGGTTTAGCTCAAATTATCTTTTTCTTTGCTTCTGAAACTGCCCAAGGTCACTCCCTGGCAACTAGCCAGTCTAAAAGAATCAAGTAGCTATTTACAGGGCTTCGCCCAGTATCATGTAAGCCAACTTTTTCCATGTTTATTCTGTTTCCCTCTGACGCACATCTCAGAAGAATGAGATAGGCCGATGCTGCGTCATTCGTGTCCTTGGAAACCACTTTTCACTCATAATTGCCTTATACTCATAAAATTAGCACTTAGTGAAGGCAGCTCTTCCTCGCTTTTAGGAAAGGAAGTGGATTAGTCTTTCCTTACTTCCAGCTCTTCTATTTTAACATTCACTTTCTTCCTTGAGACGTCAAGCCTTTTCATGGATTCTATATCAACCTCTCGGTGGCTGGCAAGGAGCTTTCTCATTAGCTGCCCTGCAAGTCTAAGTTACCTGTCCCTGATTTAATTTTCCAGCCTCATCTGTTTCCTCCCCCTCCCCCTTCACACCTGTCCCCTTTGGTCTTGGCACGGTAGCCTTGTGCTCCCCAAGCTGCTGATGTTCTCTTCCGCAGCTGTGCTTGTTAGTCAAAAGCTCTTTTTCAATTTCCCTATCAGAAAAGTGCTCTTGGTAATTTCCTCCTTTGCACAACCTTCACTTGAAACCCTCTATCCTAAATGACAAGCACAAGTTTCCCATTTTATTCAACTCCCAAAGCACTTTATCTCTATTCGAGCATTACACATAGAAACGACAAGATGCTCAATAAATATGTCTTTATTTTTTCCAGGTTTATTGAAATATAAGTGATTAATACATAACATTGTATTTGTTTAAGGCATACAACATGTCAATTTGATATACTTACTTATTGCAAAATAATTACCGTTGTAGAGTTAACTAATAGCTCCATCATGTCACATAATTTAACATTTTTGTGGTAAAAATATTTAATATCTAATCTCCGAGTAACTTTCAAGTACTTAGTATAGTATTATTAACTATAATCACCATTTTGGACACTAGGTCTTCAGAAGTTATTTATCTTATAACTGAAACTTTGTACTCTTTGACCAACTTCTCCCCATTTCACTCGCTCTTCCAGCCTTGGGAAACACCATTCTCCTGTTTTTATGGTAAGTGATATCCTACAACATTTATCTTTCTCTGACTTATTTTGCTTAGCCTAACACCCTCAAGGTCCATGTCGATTGTCACAAATGGCAGTTGACACAGGATGTTCCCATGTCTTGGCTATCGTGAATAATGTTGCAATGAGATGTGGGTATTTCTTTGAAATCCTATTTTCATTTCCTTATACAACTGATGAGCAAAAAATTCACATAAAAAATGGGCAGAGCACTTGAATACACATTTTTTCTAAAGAAGGCATGCAAATGGCCAACAGGTATATGAAAAGGTGCTTATCACTTATCTTTAGAGAAATGCAATCTAAACCACAATGAGATATCACCTCATCCCTGTAAGAATTACCATCATCAGATAGACAAGAAATAGCCCTAGCAATGTAGCTCAGTTGGTTGGCCATTGGCCTGCACCCTTTCAGTTGCCAGTTTGATTCCTGGTTGGGGCACATACCTGGATTGCAGGGAAAGCAACTGATCAATGTTCCTTTGGCTCATTGATGTTTAAAAAAATAAAAGACAAGAAATAACCAGTATCAGTGAGGATGTAGAGAAAAGGGACCCATGTGCAGTGTTGTTATCCATGTAAATTAGTGCAGCCACTATGGAAAACAGTATGGAGGTTCCTCAAAAAATTAAAATAGAAGTGTCATATGGTCTAGCAATCTCCCTTCTGGGTGTATATTCAAACTTAGTATTTTATTAATTAAATGAGTTATTTATCTTTTATTCTCAGCACTCTCTTCACCATATTGTCAGTGCATTATTCTCAGCACTCTCTTCACCATATTGTCAGTGCATTGGCAACTCCCCTCTTTCTGATGCAGAGAAGCTGATACTCAGATAGCCAGTATCACATGCATCATAGTCACTCATTGACATTGTTCCTCCTCTGCTTTCCACTAGACTGAGGTCACAGTCTGTGCTATTTTCCCAGGCTCTCACCCTGGGCCTGGTACACAATTGCCACCCAGTAAAGTATTGATTGGATCAGTGAATCAAATGAAAGGGCAGCATGTATGCTCCCAAGGGCTGGAAACCGCCATGACCTTCCTCTCACTGTTTGACCATTCCCATCCTCTGTGAAACTCAGTTGAACTTGTGGGTGGAATCTGCTTTTGGCTTTTCTCTTATTGGTTCTTGTTTTTAAATATTGCCTCTCCACTGAGCTGTGGAGATATTCCATTGAAGTCTTATACCTCCCATCTCCCTAATGAAAGAACCGATTACAATAATGATGAAGGTTCTTAGTGACTCGGGATTTCCTTCTTTGCAGGCATTACCTCTAAAGCAATTTCACTGGAGGTCATGGAGCCTTCATAAAGCATTGCCTTCAACCAAATGGTATGCAATTATGGGGAACCAGTGAAACTTCAGTACAGGTGGCTCAGTGCCTTCTAATGGGCTCTCACTGGAGACTGTCATAAGGACAAATTTGGCATCAGGACATCTGATTGGTATTAGGTTTGGCTCACAGTCTTTGGGTTTTCCAGAAGTTTTCTTCGGAAACTAAAGATTTGGGATCTTTTTAATTTGACTTTCATCCAAAACACTGAACATTGGATAAAGAATCTAAAAGCCGTTATCTCTAGAGGAGTGATAAAGGCTATCTATTTTAGTGCAACAAATACACAAAAAGTTCAAAACAAAAAAAAAAATTTTGCCTCCATGACCTAGTGTTAATGAGAGAGTGAAAGATGTTTTATACCTTTAAGTGTATTTACAATTGACTTCAGAGTACCACTTTTCTTAGTTGAGCAGATACAACTAGATTTATAATTATCTTTTTAAAGGTCGAGCTAATTAGTTGCAATTTAAAGGATGTGAATATTCAATTATCTTGTTTTATTATCATATATATTTAATGCTTTCATCCAGGAACACCCCATTTCTCTTTTCATGTCTGCCTTTGTTTTCCGAGGGTACAATGAAGACAATAATCCCTAGAGAACAAAGGATCAGAAATCACAAATTACCTGAAACATCTAGGGATTTATACCATTTGAAACCTGAACTTAAATGATGATTTTGGAAGAGGAAAGCAAGTCTAGAAGTTATTCCACTTACATCAAGCTGGTGTTGAAGCATTGGAAACTGCAGAATGTAACATTTTTTGTTTGTTTGAGGTCATATACCTGAAATAATTACCAGCACAATGTAAAGCCAAGTTCAAGAGCCAGGGCAAGTAAATAAACAAATAAAGCAGTTTTATAGTGGATCCTCTATAAAATGATTGAATAAATGGTTTCAGAAGTGCACAGCTTTTTCTCTGTCAGGATTACATGCAGATTGGCCAATATCCAAATGAATATCTGGAGGCATCCTTGAATATAATTTCAAAAGACAAATGTAACTGAAATATTTTCATTTAATTTTTTATTTCATAAAACTACCATAGACTGAAGTCCAGTTGGGTAAAAACCATTTAGTAGAAGGTACCATCTACTAGGCCAATTTAGTGGAAGGTGCTATCTACTAGATTCCAGGTTGGTAAAGAATGAAGCTAGAGTCCTGAGTTCTAGCTTTATGTCTGTCACTAGTTTACTGCTTAGCTTTGTGCAAATTGCCTAAATATTCTGTGTATCATTTTCTCCTCCATTAATTCTGTGGTACCATGATTGTAATAGATCTCTCTCTCTCTTTATTTTTTTTCATAAAAATGGATTCCCCAAAGCTTAATAATTTCTTTGAAAAAAATGAACTTTGGTGTAGACATTCATCCAAAGTTTATTTATTATTCTTAGTATTATGCTAGGTTACATATAAGACATAACACATGCTGAAGACATGCTTCCTACTCTTCATTGATAATACTAAGCACATCAAATATCATTATTCATTGTTAATGCAGAAGTTCTTTAAAGAAATAGGCCAATATGACATGAAGAATTGGAAGTGGCTTCATGAATAAATTGGAATTGGAACTCAATTCCATCTCAGCAGTATTTAAAATAAAATACAAAGTGGAATGAAAGGATTTGGGTTGGTGGAGAAGATATGAATGATTATCTCAAAGGAAAGGTTACAACATTAACAGAGATACAGATTACAAACTAAATTGTTTTTTGTTGGGGGGAACCAAGGAAAGAGACTCTCCCAGTTAGGTGAGGAAGCGTATGTTGGTGACTGATAAAAGAAGGTTGACCATAGAGTTTGCAAACTTTCTTTCTGCCATTTTTATTCTTATGCAAATGCCCAGCTAGGACCAGGATTCTGCTTCACCTTCAAGTCTCTCTACCACTTGTGTACACATACTCAGATCCAGAGCAATGTTTACCTGAACATAGTTCCTGTGACCCAAAAAGTACAACACGCCCTTTATATCTGTATCATTTGTCAAATGACAACTCAGTCTGTGTACATTTTGCTAATAATATATTATGCCATAGCTCACTCCTGGATCCTGGATGCTAGGTTAAACTTAAAAAAAAAAAAAAAGTCTCCCTATATACTTTCATTGAGTCTTTAATTACAAACTAGTCAATCATGAATTGCCTTCTTATTTTCACTAACCCTTGTCTAAGTAGTCACATAACTTACGCTTTAGTATGAGACAGAAAAAACATAGTTGACTCATTGAGCAATGAGAAGCTGTTACTTTTATTTGAAGAGAAGATAAACTGTCCTACAGAGGTTTGTCCCCCAACAAGCTTTTGAAAGAAAAAGTAGCTTTGCATCAGGAATATGTGATAATGATATGGTGTGTGTGTCTGTGTGCGTGTGTGTGTGTGTTGGAGGGAAGATGTAAACGGGATAGGATTGGAACTATATTTGGGGGGAAAGAATGACTGAAAGTACTAAGGGTACAAATTTCACACTTGTGTCTGCACAGTGTCTGTGCCTTTCTCATCTGGGCTCTATGACTCAGAAGGCTCTAAGATACAAGGTTGAGCTGAGATGAGGGTACCTGATCTACGTGATTGGGAAGTCAAGGGTGATCCCATGCTATGTTTGGCCATTTGACATAAATGCAGCACTGAGAAGGGAATCTGGCTAGAACAGAGATGAGCCTTTAATCTTTGGCTGCTTGAAATTTAGATCATGGCAAGAAGTTGTAGTAGCGCTATCCTTTTGGTGGTTACACATAAGAAAAAGAAAACAAACAAATTGTTGTTTAAAATTCTCTGCATTTTAATATTCCTGCACCATTGTAAACCTACATCATCTTTTCTATGCTTTATGTTTCTAGATGTATTTTACCTGATAGCTTTATACCTCCCTCAACTTATAAGCTGTTAATTTTAAAAATACTTGACCACATATATTCTCATTCTGTTGGTATGTTGTTAAAGTTTGACAACCATAAACTTGAAAAATAAACTCCTTATTTTTAGTAAGTAATGTCATAGAAGAGAAAAAAATTACATGAAAGTATTTTGAAATAATGGGGTTATAATTTTAGTTCAAGTTCCAACATTAACATATACTTAGGGGCTTTTTATAAGAAATACCACATTATAATCAGAGGCTTTTAAACACTAATTGGGAAACATACCTTTTTATAGACTAAGTCTCCAAAAATACTCTTCCTTTTCTCTTTAAGTGGCTGCTTGAGATGATGCTGGGGCTTCTGTCTGCAGCTAGAGTAACTTTGCCTGCAAGTCCCTGCAGGTTCACGTGTGGCTGACCAAACAAGCTTAATAACTTCTGGGTGAATCATGATAGATTATTGCATTAATTTGCAATACATGGCGCCTTAGTGAATATTTGAAGGGCTTTTCTCCTGTTCTACGATATTTATTTTCTTTATAGTATTTGAAAAATTTAGCTTTTATATTTAAAAGCGTAAGTCCAAATATAGTTTATTCTGACAGTTCTTTTTAATATGTGAAGATCAAATCTCCCTCGGAGAGGCTGATGAAGCACGGGAAGTGTCTCCAAGGTGACACAGTTTCAGAAGGATTGTTCACCCTCCAAAGTCACTCTATGAAATGTGGATGGGCACTCTTCCAAACTCTACAATCAATCAGTAACTCTTCAATGCAAGAAGTTTAATGGAAGGAGGACTTCCAGTTGGAATCAACATAAATATGCCCACAAGCACTCTGCAGCACGTGTCCTGAAGGTGCTGATAGGGTTCTCCCTGGAGGTGAGACCACAGTGGCTGCTGGGAAATGCTCTCCTCTTCATGTCTGTGCAGGGAACCATTACCTTCTAGTCTCTCGTCCTTCTTTCAAATCTTCCCAGAAGACCACAGCCCTGGGCACTTCATGGCAATGCCATCCATTCCTCTATGTGCATGCCCCTTCATTTGCGTGACAAATATTTATTAGGTATCTACTCCATATCAAACACTTGGGACAAAGAGGACCAAACTCTTTGCTGTGTGGAACTGGCATTCTGGTAGGGAATGACAGGAAACAGAAAATAAACATGTTAGAGAACGATGCTACGAAAAAAAGTAAAAGCTGGACAAAGATACTTTGATACTTTCTGACAAAAAGTAAGGTGCAGGTCCCTGGCCTTGGAATTGGGTAGGCTTTCTGTCTGCTTTGACCATTAAACAATTGTGGAAAGTGGGCCTGTCTGTGAAATCTGGCTCTTTCCTTTCCTAAGCTATGATGTTAGAAGTCTGGACAATCTGATGGAACATCAATGTAAAGGGTCCCAAGAGCACATAAAGAGGGACCCAAGTATTCAGGGATGATAGCCATCCCTACCAAGGTGCCAGACATGAGAGTGAAGTCTCCTTCGACTCTCCTTGTCCCCCAGACACCAGCAAATCAACTGAGTGACTCCAACCAATGCCATGGGGGCAAAGGTTCACTGGGCAGACTGTGTCCTAATTTGTGACCCAGAGATCATGAATATGATATAATAATCATTGATTTAAGCCACTGAATTTGGCATGGCTTGTTAGCCAGCAGTAGATAATATGGTGGTTGCCTCCGAAAAAATTCATGCCATGCTATTTAAGGCAAGACCTTAGTGGTTTGGTCAGTTCTTTACTGCTTGCTAACTGGTTCCTTCTCTTATTTCCTACACCACTGTTCTGGATCTTTTCCTCTGTATTCAGACTCAAACCACTTCCCCAGCTCTCCTGATAATCATTCCAAGACCTGGCCTTGCCCTAAATCATTTGATTGATATTGAATTATCAATATCTTCTCTAGTTTGCTTTTCCTCAGTGAGCTGTGTACCATTCATCATTTTCTCCTCCTCCTTTTCTTAGAGGAAAGAGTCTGTGTTAGTTTCCAAAGTCAATTCTTCTGCCTTGCTTGCAGTCTCAGTCTCTTTGGTGTCTTCTAGTTATCTCTGGTAATATTTTTATTGCTGTTCTTCACCCTCCTTCTTTTTCTACTCCCAAGTAGCTTTTCCAGTTTTCACCCAACTTCACAGCAGCAAGATTCTTCTTGAAATACTTTCTTTACTGCCTTTCTAAGACACTGAATTTTAAACCATTCTGCACATTCCTCTCATAATTATATTTCTAAAACAAGTATGCAATTCTCTTTCTCATGAACCATCAATATCTCCCAGTTACCTTCTAAATAAAGACCACAAATGACACACTTAACTCCATAAACAACCTCATTCAGTTTTTCCTGTTTTAGTTGGTAGATCTTTGTTCAGTTGAATGTTTTCATGTTGAATCTTCATTCTAAAAACTTCTCTTTCCTTCTTGAATTCTACCCATTCTTCAGGGCACTGCTGACTGCCACCTCTCCACCCTAAACTTCACTAATCACCAACACATTTTGGGCGCTTCCTTTTTCCCAACTAGATTTAACCTGCCTTGCATTCCTGTGGTAGCATTCTTTTTCTTCTTTGTTAACTATTTGGTGTTGCCATTGCTTTTTTCACACTGAAACTACTTAAGAACACTTTAAAGGATTATTTGGTACTAGACACTGGGATCTGTACTTAGGAAACAGAGACAATAGAATCTACTCATTCTCAAGAAGCACACATTTTAGGCTAAAGATAGTAACTTGCAATAAGTATCTCTCAAATCTTGATGGATGTAGTGTTTCAAAGAGGATTTGAAGAATGAATGTTCAAGTCTATGTAAGAAAATCAGAAAATACTCTGGAAAAAGGCTGATATGGACTCTTTAAACCAGGTGCAGATACTTAAGAAAAATGAGGGGAAAGCATTCTATATGAAGATACAGAGTCTATGTGATGAAGACCATGGTGTAACATTGGGGAGAGCACCAGAGGAAGATTGCGGATGCTAGAGTGTAGGCTTAAGGCAGGACAAAGGGAAAGAAGCCATTGGAGAGACAGGCTGGACTAGACCATGGACCATCTTATTTGCCAAGACCAAGAACTTCAGTTTCCACAGAGGAAAATGAGGACGCGGGAACAACTTTCACAGATGTACATGAGAAGATACACAAAAGGTCACTCTGCAGTTCTCATTTCCATGCCTGTCTTCTCCACAAACATTTCAAGGTTTTGGAGACGGTGGTGTGTTTATTATTTCACATTTGTGTCACTCCTGGAAGTTTAATGCAATGTCCCGTGCACAGCAGATACTTAATGCTATTTTCATTTTATAAATAAAGTTTTAAAGTAGTCTGTTCACTAGATCTGTTGTGATATTTTAATCTTGCAGGGAGGAAGGGAATGGTGACTTTGTTTGCATCTTCTTTTGATTTCATCTGGTCTGGGGATGGCTCTGTGTAGTGGTCAGGGTTGTGGATCCTGAGCCAAGATTCTACTCTGCTACAAGTCAAGATGGTATGCCTGTGTAGGAGGTAAGATTTCTGGACTTCTTTCTCTACACTGTCTGCTTAGATGAGAAGAAAATAAATGGGCCTGAAATGATAACCACTTTTCTTGAGTGAGCTGCCTCCAAACCGGATTGAGATGTACGGATAAAGTCTTACAAGAGAATTGATCTTCTTTTTCTCCTTCTTCTCCCTCTCCTCCTCCTCCCTCTTCTTTTATTTTTGTTTATGATTCCCTATCTATATGTTAATAAGCTCAACATCTTTTCTTATAAAGTCTTCAAATGCACTAGCTCAGGCCAGGACTCCTGTTGAATAATAGTCTGTATCTGTTTCCTATTCATTATAATTAAGTCCTGAGCTTGAGGTGCCTTTTGGGAAGACTCCCACATCTTCTCAAATTAGGTACTTTTAAGTCTGCTGAAAGAAATGAGGATGGACAGCAACTGCTCCAGGCACCAGCTCATCCTTCACAGAACTGCTGGGAGGGAAGGAACCTTCAAGGGCAATGCTGAAAAATTTGCAAGAAATTGCACCTTGGTGAGGTCTTTGCCCAGTGTCAAATTTCCCCCACTTCTTTCTCAGCCATTTGCTTTCTCTGTGTAAGTGGTGATGAAAGAAAGACAGGATTCTTGGGGGTAGATGGAAAGCACATTTCCCAAATAAGATATGGCCTTAAGATGAGGGTAGGTCACACGTATTTCAACAAAGTGCATGAGAGTGAGATCAATACTTATGCCATGCACCAGAGGTATGAAACCTAGAAGATCTCTTGCTATTGGTTTCCAAAGGCTCCGATAGCCAAAGTCATTGCTGACCTGAGGCAATTTGGCACAAGTGAAGCTGAAAGGACAGCTCTACGGAACGCTTGTGTCACAGCTCTTTCCTAGGTCCTATCCCTTCCCGGCCATATTTGTCTGCTTTATGGGCACTTCTTCCTGGTCACCCCTGGGTTAAAAAAGAAAAAAAAAAATTGCTTTTAGGAGAGTTCAGACTGGGACCAAAGAGCAAATTTTGTAGTTTATCTTACCTAACAAAATGGCCAACGAATGAGAGAAGCGCAAACTGTTCTTCAGATGGCTTTACAGGTTGCATTATACAATTTTTGTTGGGAGGTGGCAGATCTGATGGAAAATGCAAAGCTGTTTCAGGTGTAAAGAATGCTGACAGCTTTGACAGCATGGGTTTGCCTGATTTGCTTGGCAGATGTGATTTTTGAGGAAAGCAGAGAGTAGGAAACACCCAGGTGACATTTTGATGGTCACTTCTAAGCAGAGCCACCTCGATTGTGGGGTTATGCTGCCCACAGAGCTGTGACCAGCACGTGGTGGAAGTGTCAGCTGCATATGAAATCCCCCAGCTTGGCCTGCATGAGGACGATCCATAAAAGGAAGAAACATTTGTTTTTTTGCTTATTATTTGTGGGGAAATGTTGCAAGGTGGAGGAGTTTTAACAGGTATAGTTTTGGGCTCTGGCACTGTGAGTGGTGGATCATTGACAAATGACTGAAGTTCCTGGAGCCTCCATTTCCATGTAGATAAGATGCACAATAAAAATCTATGGAGATATTGTGATGCTTCATGAAAAGATACAGATTGAGCAGTTAGTTCATTACTTGGTATTTGGTGATGAGTACCTATTATTACTGTTATACGCTTTTCCACACATCACTAAATAACACCAGCATACACTAAAACTACATATCAAGTTCTCTCACTTCAAGAATTTATATAATTTATATAATTGATGCTATATTTGTAAGAAGGATCAAGTAAGCATGACTTCTCAGTTGTTATTGTTGGTCATTAAAAAAATTTTCATTCTGAAATGTAAAACTCTTTTTAGTTATAGTTGACAAACAATATTATATTAGTTTCAGGTGTACAACATTGAGACTTGACATTTGATCACAAAAAGATCATCATGATAAATCCAATGTCCATGTGTCACGGCATAAGAATATTGTGATATTATTGACTGTATTTTCTATGTTGAACTTTATAACCCACATGACTTATTTATAAGTTTGTACTTTTAATCGCCTTTACTTTTTTGACCATCCCCCACTGCCTCCCCTCTGGCAACTGTTTTTTCTGTATGCATGAATTTGTTTTGTTTTTTTCATTTGTTTAGTTTTTTAATATTCTACACATAAGTGAAATGATACAGTATTTATCTTTCTCTGACTTGTTTCATTCAGCATAATACCCTCTATGCAGTCACAGATGGCAAGATCTCACTCTTTTACATGGCTGAGTAATATTCCAGTGTGTATGTGTGTGTGTGTGTGAGTGTGCGTGTGTTTGTGTAATCAGTTCATCTATTGAATACCTAGTTGCTTTTATATCATGGCTATTGTAAATAATACTGCAATGAATGCAAGGTATATATATCTTTTATCAGTCATTTTTAAAAATTTGCTTAGCTTAATACATGAAAAATTTCTCACCATTTTTTTCAGACTCATTCACTTAATCAATAAATATTTCTTGAGTGCATACCAGAATGTGCGCTCATGCCAGATACTATTCGAAGCAGTGAGGACACTGCGACAAACAAACCAAAGCCCTGGCTTTGATAGCACCTACAGTCCGGGGCATATGGATCTGGAGGTAAGAGAGCCTGACAATAAAGGAGTGACATGTGGTGTGACACATGGTGATGAGAGCCAGGGGAAACACTGAAGTAGGGCAAGGGACAGAGGGAGTGCAGAAGCAGAGTGCTACCACTTGCACAGAGTGGTCAGGGAGACCTCTCCAGCCCTATGTCAACCAAGCAGATCCATTAAGAAAGTTTGACTAGTGTGAGCACAGTATAAGGTACATTGGGGGTTTGGAATTAAGGTGACTCTTTAACTTGCTTTTGGTGGTAAGAAATTAGTGTTTAAAGGAATCAGCCATTGCAGTCGCCTTGTCTGTTTCTCAGGCCCTGACTTCACCACACGCCAGGAGCTAGCACCATGTGGCAGTTGAAGATGAGAACCCCTGCATTTTCTATGAGTCATCGTGGGTAACATTCCAAGTGTCTATATTTGTCTAGGGTGGAATAAACAGTCTTTTCTAAATATATGCCTTCCCACTTCCCATGAACCAAATTCCTAAACACATATTTCTGCTGGGAAAACAGAACACGAAGCCTTTAGCTCATGCAAAGCGCAGCCAACTTCTCTGTTACCCCCAACTTAGAGGTGACACGAAGCTTAGAAGGGAAAACTAACATACTTGGTGGCAGAATGGAGATTTAAAAGACCTTGATATGCTGGCACTGTAACAAAATCAACAAGACAAAATTAGGAAAGATATGCATAAAATCCAGCGTTGAGGTTTTTAAAAATCAACAGTATGAGTTTGGAATTAGGGTGGTTTTGATGAAATCAAGTCACCTAAAATAGGCACAGATCTTTGATTGTCTAAAAACCTAGTACATGAGTTATTTGATGATCATAATTTGCTTATATCACAAATATGATACTTATACAAACTCATAATTTTATTAAGATGGTATTTTTTTTTTTTTAGTTCAAGTTGTGGGTTTTTTAAACAAAGGCTCTATTTTACTTACCGTTCTATCCCAGACCCAAGAACAATTTCTGAAACATAGTATGTTAAGCTGTATAGTCATTGACTGTAATATAATATTTGATTATAATAAAGATGTATATTATACACATAAAGTGAGGAATGTCCCCTTATCTGCTACAGTGCTTGGGCTGTATCTGTAGTGTTCACATTTGGGTACCATATTGGAGCATATCCATTGGAATATGACCACAGAGAGCTGAAAGGCTATACACCTGCATCACATAAGGAATTACCACCTAAAATCAGCTGTTCTTAATCTTAGGAAAGAAGCTCTGGGAAAAACAATAGTTGTGTTCAAATACATGAAATGTTTTCATATAAAAACAGAAGACAGTTAGGTGTAGCTTCAGAAAAAAGGAACCAAAGTCAATGAATAAAATCACAGAAAGGCAGCCCTGGCTAGTGTGGCTCAATTGGTTGACGCATCACCCCATGACCCCATAGGTTGCAATTTTGGTTCCTGATCCCTGGTCTAGGCACATAAGGGAGGCAACCAATGGATGCTTCCCTTCTACAGCTGATGCTTCTCTTTCCCTTCCTCTCTCTCTAAAAGCAATGAAGAATGTCCTCAGGTGAGGAATTTAAAAGAATACTGAAAGGCAGATCTCAGCTCAATAATCATCAAACATTAAATGGTTGCAACAAAAACAATGAGATTCCCATCAATGGGAGTGTTCAAGTTGGAAGGTCAACATCTTCCCAGAAATGGGAAATTAGGAGTGAGGGGTCCTAATGTTCTACCCAACTTGAATCTGTTGATTCCAAGTTTATTCAGTTTGCCAGTAGTAAAAAGTTCCCTTTTGAAGTGCTCACATCCTAGAGGAGAGTGCTGTCACTTCTCAGGCCATTATGTTTAGATATTTTTTCCATATGAAATCTGCTCTTGTGACCTAATTGTACCATTCTGCTGAGCAATATTCTCGTTCAAGGTTCTGGTATCAATTTTTATACAATATGGTGGTAATCTGTATGGATTTCTAGGTAGTATAAGTGGCAGATATGTCACCCTGCTCACAGTTTCCTAAGACACTTGGTGTCATACTGCAACCCATCATGCCAAGAGACTCAGAGTTCTGTGAATTCATGCTTTGTCCTTATAAGCTTCTTTGTCACAGATTATAACTTCTAATAAAGAAAACCATGCCCTTTTGGCACTTGTTAGTGTCTTATTCCCCAAGCATGGAATTATCCATTCGTTCCTTCAGCAGAAATTTATTGAATAACATTTATTGAGCTCAAGTGTATGTACTCTTAAGATTCATTTCCAAATAAGATGTCCCTGCCCCAAAGAGACTCCAGCTTAGTAGAGGAAACAGACATAAGGCCAAATCCACACAATGTAACATCCTCTTATACCTTTTTCCCCCAAGACCCAATGTCAGCAAAAGAAAAAAGAAAAGAAAAAGAAAGAAAGAAAGAAAGAAAGCCACCAATTGGTTCAAAGAAAACTTTGAAAACAGTGTTGAAAGATAAGTCAGATTTTTTTTTTTTTTTTTTTTTCAGGTAGACAAGGCCATTTCAGCAAAAAGAACAGGAGGTATTGTCATGGAGGAGCGTTGTCAGAGAATTTACAGTGATTGTGCAGATAACACTAAGTAGCCTCAGGGGGTTGTTATGAAGTGTGTATGAGAACCTGATGAGCTGTTGAAGAAATAAGCAGGGGATGAATTGTATGTGAGACTGACTGAAGGTAAAAAATAAGAGACTGGAAAACTACTTCAGAGATTATTGCAGTTGCCCACAGAAGGGAATGACATGAAGTGTCTGAAGTGGAGTTTGAAAGAAGCAGAGGAAATAGTAAGAAAATACGTTAACAAGATAAGATGAACAGAGTTTACTGAACACTAACCAGGTGTTATACTAGCATGTGAACACACACGTCTTTTGTGCTCAAAAAATGAAGAGATGCTTCGTACAGATAAGAGATTTCAATACCTGAGTCCTCCATTCAAATCACTACTTTTCCACTTGGAATGTCTTTGTGTTTCCCTTCCTTAATCTGTTGCTATGAGAGCCTGTCTTTATTTTCTTCATCTAGAAAATTACATAATTTTGTTATGGTTGCCTGCCTGGCACAAACTTACCCCAAGACTCTCCCTGCTCAAAGGAAAGTAATGCTTAAAGGATGATATAACATTTATCTGAAGCAATGGAAAAAACATATGCAGCAGAAGTATAGCACATAGTAAGTGCTCAATAAAACACCCACAGAAGAGGAATATAACATCCTTTCTTCCAAAAAATAACAGCATTTTTAATAGCAGATGAGCATGGGTAATTTTCTAAATACATAATGATTCTTGTTTGTTGCTTTTAATATGTTGGTTCCATCAGAATAGTTGTTTTTTAAATTTAATGATATGACTCAGAACACCGATCATTGATCATTTCAAGTAATTTACTTTAGCCTATCAATATTCTCTAGAAGAAAAAAGTAACAAATTCATAGAGAGAAAAGTAAAAAGAAAAAACAAATGTTATTAAAATCCATGTATATTTCTAGAACATATACTTACTGTATTTATAGTTCAATAAATTATAAAGCATTTCTTCTGTGACTCTTTATTTTTTATATTCCTTCTCCTCTGTCATTGCCTCAAATACCTTGCTTGTTCAAATGGCTAAATTAACTAGTTCAGAATACACATAAAAGTTTCTCAGACCAATTCCTCTGTAACTGTATTTACAGTTGTTTGGAAAAAATGTTAACTAAAACTAATGTACAAAAAAAATTTTTTTACTACATTATGTAAGTAAAGACAAAGCAATTTGCTGAAAATTCTCAGGCTATTAAGCCAACATAACCCTAAATCTGGTCCCCATTTGGCCACCATGCTCATGCACATTGCTCCTGGCATGCTTTCGAGCCAGTGTCACCTGACTTAACACCCATGAATGCAGAGGAGATAGAAAATTAAACACATTGATTAGACATATATTGGTCAAGCTCTGAGCATTTAGGCCTTCTGATTTTCCATTGCTGTATTGACAGAAAATATATTAATGGTGAGGAAAATAGATCTGTACTATCCATTTTTCATGCTATAATTTAATTCCAATCTAATAGATAAGCAAATTCTAATCAGAAAGAAAAACAGTTCTCTAGTGTCATCCACTCTTCAAATGGCAAATATATTGAAGCTAATTCCCTAACAAAAGTCAGAAGAAGCAATGACAGAACAGAACAAAAAATATCTTTCAAATGAGACAGCTCAGAATATTTGCCTGTGCTGGGTAGAATAGACCCAAGCATTACCTTCACTAATTAGAAGCTTAAGTCCACATTTAAAGATTTCCTCAACTATAAATTTATCCCAGGAGCTAAAGCAGGGAGATTTTGATTTTTTAAATTATTTTTAAATGATTTTCACCAGATGCTTTACACCTCTGTTTAATGTGTTGTCCCTGGGAACTGCATATGAATCCAGGTTCACTCTGCCCATGCACGGCTCTTCATGAGTTAGTAGAATAATCCACCCTCTGATGACCGGAATGGCTGAATGTTTACCATAATTGTACGCACCGAAGCTCACAGCAATAACTACTGTGCACTGAGAGCCCAGTCTTCCTGAAGTCAACTGTCCCTCTCTGATTAATGGTCCCCTTAGTGGAATCATTCTCTCTACATTGAGATAAAAACATACTACATCCTGGTGATTACAGAATTCGAACATAATGTGAGACTGGCTAATGGCTACTCTTTCTTGTGAAAGGCAAAATCTTCTTATCCAGAGGTGGTGGGAGGAGAAATTGAAACAGGAGGAAGGGTGAAAACTGGGCTGTGAAATGTCTGGCAGCCTGGTCTGGGGGACATGAGGGATGAGAGTCAGCCCCCAATTCTTGTTCAGACCTAGCCTCCCCAGGTAAGCTGATAGGCTGATGAACTGGGAGACCCAGCTAACATCACTACTTCTTCCCTAGCCCTAAGACCCAGAGTGCCCACATGTATTTAGAGGCAGGGAACACTCGCCATCAACTGAAGTCATCTGTCACCCAGATTGGATAGATTTGGACTGGGGATGAACCCTCCCATATTTTACTTGAATCAATAAAGTTAATGCCCTAACAAAAGTCAGAAGAAGCAACAACAGAAAAGAACAAAAATTTTTATTATGGGATCAAGGAGACTTGGGGAGTTATTAGTTAACGGATTACATCAGTTGTGTTGGTCTTTGGAAATGCACTAACAATAGTATACTCCTGGATCATGTAATCTGAACGGCTTCCAAAGGCCCTCTCTTATATATTTTTTACCCTTTCTAGAATAATTTGACATTATGACATTGAGTTATAATGAGAAATATTGTATAATCTTATAAATATCATAATACATGTATTATATGAATGCTTCTGAATAAATTTACCAGGATCATGTAGAGTCTTCTATATAGATACATTTCAGAAAGTAATGTGGAAAAAAATCACCTGGAGACTTTGTAAAAGTGCATGCATGATCTGATAGAGTAAGTGTGGGTTGGGACCTAAGATTTTGCATTTATTGCACATTTCCAGTGATGCCAATGTTGCTACTCTGTGGACCACATCTTTGTAAGCAAGTTCTTTCAATGCCCCATGTAATTCAATAAATTCAATGAAAGTTTTTAAACAGGAATGCTGTGATTGCCAGGCAAAAAAGTACTTCGAATTGCATTGAGTTGGATTACTGTTTTATTATATTTTTCACGTGCATTGGGCAACTTCTTGTAACATAGTATAGCAATGGTATACGATGCCAATTAGATTTTTCTCTTGGAGTTGATAGGTAGGGAGCTTATAATCAAAATTTATATGTGTCCCATATAAGCAAAGTATGTAGGACCACTTACGTGGTGTGTATTTTAGGCACTAACTTCCCCCTTTTAAAAGAAAGAAATCTTTAAATTACAAGTAACAGAAACCTAAATTGGCTTAAGAAAAAATAGACTGATGTATTTAGGTATTCCAGGTTTAGACCTTTTCCCCTGGCCTACTCAAATAGTGACCTCCAGCCTCACGTTACCCATTCAGTCTCTCAGTTCTGTTTGCTTTCAGATTTTATCCTTAGTCAGGTTCTCTCTCCATTCTGCTGGCTCCTTATAGCTCTAGGATTACAGGCTATCTGCTTAGCAGCTCCAACCTAAAAGGAATTTATTCATTCAGAAATTGGATTTCACTGAACTTGCTTTGGCCAGAGGAATGGAAAGCTGGTTAGTTAAACGTGGCTCTCATGTCCTTTTTGGATCTGGGTCAGAAGGATCTGGATCTCAACTCACATTAGCTGAGAACTGGCTGGGAGGAATTCTTCAAGAGAAAATTGTGTGGCTTTATCAGAAAAAGGAAGGAAAAGGAAGAAACTTCAGTCCTTCTAGGATGCCTTTTCTCTTGGAAAGCTTATCCATCTCCACCCTGTTTTTGAGGATTGTTTTGGAAAATGACACCTGAACAGAGGTGTCATTTGTAAGTGAAGTTTGAAGAATGTGGAGGTGCCATGTCATCTTTTCCCAGCGCAGTGTCCCAGATGAGAGCAGCTCCATCCATCTGGGTTCTGGAGTGAAGATGACAGAAGATGTCAGAGCTAACACATACAGATACATAGCAAAAGCAAGAAACACCTTATTTTTGTGAGTCACTGAATAACAGGTTTGTTATCAAAGCAAGTCTTAGCCTGGACTGACTGATAGACTAGGCAAAAACTACAAATGTTACTATAGTTCACTCATCTCACGCCAACATTCACATCAATTCTTTTCAAACATACAACTTCAAGAATGCCCTCACCAAATTTAATGTGCAAAATTATCATGTATCTATAACCCACTTACTTCCTTTCCAAGGAAGAGAAACATAAATCTTGTCCAATGACTACCTCCAGGCCCAAGGTCAGGATCTTTGGGAGACAAAAATTTCCCTAGGTCAAGTCCAGATTAGCTTCTACTAGTGAAGCAACCTACGGTTAAATGACAGATATAAATATATTTAACCATCCCCAATCCATACAATATAGCATTCTGGAGATAAATGATTCACAGAACAAAACACATTTACTCCTCCTCTTTTGAAAAGGAGCCGAAGGAAACAGCAGAGTGTTAACAGGTCCATAGGCCATAATAATTGGAGCCCTTCCAGCAGAATAAGCTTTTCGGTTAACCGACTGTCTCTTCCCATTCTCCACCCTGCTAGGTTCTTCTCTACTTATTCACCTGCGCTGCCCCCTCTGAGATGGCATTGAGTAGGGTTCTCCACTGGGGCTGGTATTGGACTTACCCAGGCCTCTATCAGAATGGTAAAGCTTAAAGGTCAATTGAGAAGGCAAGTGTTACCTGCGTCTTGGCATCAGGCTCCATTTTACTCTTGGTATTTTTTACAAGAAAGACCTTTACCAGGAGGTGCTTGGGTAGTTCCCCGAAGTCCCATCTTATTCTCCATTTTATTTCTTTCAGTCCTGATTTGGAGACAGAGACCTAGCTCAGCCCTCACAGTCTGACTTGATGTCCTCCAAGTCTCTTCTCTCTGTTGTCACAAACTTCCAGCCCAGGGCCAGAAAAAGGCCCTTTGAGAGACAAAGGGAAACAAAACCAAAGCATTTTTTAATTTATTATTTTTTTTTTGCTTTGCTCTGTGGTTATCCATGATTAAGTTTTAACTGAAGTCAATCTGGCCTCTTTTTATAGAACCTTCGAGAATTAGTCAACCCATTCCAAAATCCTGTTATTAATCTGGAGTCCAGAGAGGCCACAGGCAGGCTGATTGCCAAAGCAGAGATGGACATTACCCAGCCACTCTGCTGCTTTGTCACAGGATTTCCAGGTCTTTTCTGCTCAGACAATGACACAGTCAGGGCTCTGTGAATCACAACACCTCACTTCTAAGGACCTTTTTAAAAAAGAATCAGGCTAGAATTCTTTTGTTGACAACCAGAAAAAAAAAACCCACTCTGGCTGATTTAAAAGAAATTTTCTGAAAAAGTCCAGGTTGGCTCACAAAAATGAAAAGAAGGTAAAACAACCAGACTTTGGATCGGGCGAAATGCAGAATGTTCTACGACTGCATAAGCAGCAGAAACTAGTGGCTTTGACTTGGAGGAGAGACTTATTTCATAGGCAAGAAATGTCCAGCTCAGCCTTGATGTCGTCATTTTTGTTTCATCTTACTTTATTCTGCATGGTTTCTTAAGCTTCCAAACATCCTTTGGGAACAAGATTCAGAATGAAAAATAAATAATACCTGACATGCGCCTCTGATGAAGATAGCTGCAATTCTGTTCTTTCTCAAGCCTACAGAAACTCATAGTCTCTCCTTTGAATTTCAAAGGCTGCGATGCGGGTGTCATTTCAAATTCAGTACATCTCAAGCCAAACTCAGTGCTTTCCTTCTCCTCCCACTAGTATTACTGTTTTCTCTTCCCGAAATTGCCTTCCCTTTGGTTCTCCTTCATCTCATCTTCTAACTTGGTTTAAACGGCACCTGCAATGCTGCCTAACATCTTTGGTAGAAATGTTGAGATACTTTTAATTACTCCCCATGTCAACATCGACCCCACCTCTACCCTACCCCCTGTAAAGCTTCCAGTGTTAGTTCTATCTCCAAATGACCTTTGAAGACATTTTCTCCCTTCTGTGATCTCACTACTATTGTCTTAATCAAGGAACCCTGTGCCTTTTCTTTAGAACTCTTTCTTATTTATTCAGGGATTTTCTATGATCCCAGTGTCTAGCATATGATACACCCTAGTTAAACAGGTGGGTAAAGGAACTTTGAAAATTCTGTAACAGTAATAATTATACTGTCCTGTTATTACGCCTATAATACCTAACAGTGCCTGACATCTAGCATGTCTGCAATAAATATCTGAGAATCAATGAGAGAGAATGAATGAATATATAAATAAATTACTTTTCCAGGTTTTCACAGCATCTACAAAATCACATTGCGTCTACATGTAACATCTCTTCAGTCTGGAAGTGAATCTGGGTTGAGGAAAAGAGATTATCAAAGTCTCCTTTCAAAATGGAAGTCTCTTTTAAATTAGCAAAATGCCATTTATGCACACATGTTGAAGGGAAAAAGGGGCAGAGAGCTTGCCTCAAAGAAAAAGCCAAGATTTTCAGTCTTGTGTCGCTGTTCTCTTCTCTGAGCTTTGCGGCGCTTCCACCTGGACCACAGGGGGCCCTTCTGCAAGAACAGTTATTTGGTAGGATGGATCCAGGCGGAGGTGAGAACCCAGCCTCTGCACAGAGGAGGAGCAGCCGGGCCAGGCTCTTCCTACCCCAGGCTTTGCTTTTGGTGGGGGCTTCCATGCCACGTGCTTTCAGAAATCAGCAGCCCGACAAATCCACACTACGTTGAATTTCAGGGAGGCTGTAGAAACATTCAGTACTCAGCCTATTCAATCGTTATCCTTTCGGCTGAACCTCCTCTGAGTTAATTAAATTCCAATAAGTATCTTTCTATTTCCTAAGACTTGGAGGAGGAGCCGAGCACACTTGAGAAGTCTCCAAACGGCCATTAGATGTTAATAACTAAGCGCTCGTTCCAACCTCTGCTAGTTTCAAATGAGAGGACCAGCAGCATAAAGCTCCGTAGGGCATTGCTAACTTCCTGAAGCACTCAGCTGCTGAGAATGAATTCCTCAAATAATAGCATTTCCTTTCCCCATTTTTAGCTGGATCAGATATTTTTAGTTGAAAGGTCCGAGAAATGAGGCTTTGCAGGAACATGCCCAGCAAGGGGGATTTCTGCCCAATAAATCACTGGAGGTGTGCCACCCTACTGCTGGAAATTGGAATAAATAACCCTGTTGATTTACAGCAGATGGCTTTTCACTTAGTTGCAGCCCACCAAAGCACACGTGGGGCAGGGAACTTCATGAGACTCCGAACCATTTCTGTGTTGTTCAGTGCTGTCAAAACAGCACCTTGCAGGGCCTGGAAGAGTAGGTGTTTCACAATTTTTTTTTTTTTTTTTGAGTGGACAAATGAAAGTCCTATCTAAAAACAGTACAATCTTCTTGGCTCAATTCTATCCCAATAAATAGAGTTTCAGTCTTCAGACACAAAGAATAGAAAAAACAAGGGAAAAAAATGTATTTTGATGGGAAAATGCTTTTGCTTGTTAAATTCTTCATTGGAACTACAAAGAATCAACTAGAAGTCTGGGGAATGGCATGGTACTTCTGACAGTCTTAGGCATAAAATGATTCTTCTTAAAGGTTGATTGCTTTCCATATACCAGATGTTTTCACATATATTTTTTAATTATATTTATATTACATCTGTCTATTCTCAACCCCTAACCTAAACCTTGAAGTTGGAGCTTAAAAAATGTGCATTGCATGAATGTTTTGGTCAAATTGACAAAAAAAATTCTCAGAAGGTATACTTGGAAATATGCTCAGAATTTACTTCTAACTTATGAGTCAAATTATTTTTATCTTTAGTCCTGTTCATGACCAAAGATTTTATTACAAAGAAAACTAAATAAACATAATGGCAAAATCAATAGTTATGATATGTGGCAGTTTCTCCATCTCTAAAATGAGAGCTATAATAACACCTAACTTATTTTATAGGCTAAATAATTTTATATATGTAAAATAAATAAAACATTTCATGGCACTCAAGGTTTTAACAAATGTTATGTATTATTACATTTGTTATTATGTGTCATAGGCTCAATTTCTTATATCTCTGAAGATTATAGTTAACTAAAAGGCAGTATTAATCTATAATGACAAAGTACCATAGAAAATTAACAGAATTAAACAGAATGGGAATTTACCATGGGAGTGCGTATGGGCTAGATGGAGGGGGGCAAAGGAGAAAAAACTGAGACAACTATAATAGCATAAACAATAAAATACTAGAAAAGTAAATAAAGAGAGAAAATTGGAGTAATCACTCAAAAATAATTAAACAGAATGCTTGGGGTGTTTTCCTCTTTCTAACACAGGGGTAATTTTACAGGAAAGTTCTAGAGATAATCTTCTTATCTAAATCAAGAAATAGTCTCTTACACTGATCATTGAAATTTCTGATTGAGCAGAAACACCATGGCAGGTTGCTCCAGGCTGGAAGCCCTGGCTGATGGCACAGTGTATCCTGTGAACCCAGTGTCGCTGATTCGATTCCCAGTCAGGTCACATAAACCAGATTGCAAGCCAGGTCTCCAGCCAGATCCATGGCTGGAGGCAGGTGAAAGGCAACCACACATTAATGCTTCTCTTCCTCTCTGCCTCTCTTCCTTCCCTTCTCTCTCTGAAAATAATTTAAAAAATTTTTAAGTTCTGGAAAAAACTTCAGAGAGAAGATAGCATTGGAGTCAGGCTTTGAAGGCTACATGGACATTTATGTGGTATATGGAAGAGAGTGGCAGTGAGAATGAAGAAGAGGCTATTCTAGCAAAGGAAATAGCAAAGAAACTGAGAGGACAAAGGACCCATTATGCAGTTTGATCTTTATCTTATTGGCAATCCAAAGCACACAGGAGTTTTAAAGCAAGCTGAAAGGTGATAAATATTTTCCCAGGAAATAATGGTCTGTCAATAATGTGGAAGATGAATTATTAGAAGGAAGGTGAAACTACTTGGTTCGAAGGTTGTGAAAATCATCCAAACTGTGGCAAAACTAATGAGAATCTTTGATTCCAATCTCATGACAGATTCAGAACAGACAAAAATGGAAAACTAATTGTACATGGAAGAAAATGAAACTGGATAATACAGATTCTAGTGCAGAGCCTGGGTAGGTATTGAGGAGAATGACCAAGGGAGAGAGGAAATTCAACAAAGAGAAGCTCTTTTTGGACTGCTGGTAGGATATGATGCAGGGGAGATAAGTTTTATTTTGAGTGTGAAGTTCCTTGCTTAGTTATTGTAAGGTCCTGCCTTCCCTTCCAGCTATGGTCCTTTACCTCCCATCTTATTCACTCTTCAACTCCTTCCATGTTAGTTCAAGCCCCCAGCTAATCTGCTTCCTCAGGGACCAGCCAACTCTTCCAATCACTAAAACCAGTGTGCCTTTTTCACTCTTCAACCCACTTGCTTTTCTGTAAAAGTTGAATATATATGTAGCTCTATAGCGTAGGTGACCATACAAATTACTGTCTAAATGGATATTTCCGAATGCGGAAGGGACACTATGAATAATTATCTTGGGACAGTCCAGGACAAACCAGAATGTTTGGTCTCCAGAGAATTAGGAATGTACCGGGTCCAGAAATCATCCCAGAATAGGCAAGTAAATGCTGAGAAATGGTAGGGCCCACTCAAAATTTATTTTCAGTAATAGTGGAATAAAGAATCTATTATTTCAAGGGCAGAAAAAATTTCCCAGTCTCCATCAACGTCGGCATGCGCTGGGGTGGGGCAGGCTTCCCTGGGAAGGTCAGAAGAACAATGGCAAGGGGCCAGCATGATGCATTTCAGGCATCCAGGGTAAAGCCAGTTAAAGGCTGAAACACAAAACATCAAGGACAACCTAACTTCTAATTTTACCCAGAGTTACTCTAGAAAAGACAGGTCCTATAAAGACAAATAATAGCACCTGCATTCACAAATAGTTGAAATAGACATACACATTGGAGTTCTAAATGGGTAAGGAGGAAATATTGGACTTAGATGGTTTCACTTAAAAAAAAAAAAAAAACTACGTAAAAAGAAGGAGAAAATACACAACAATGAGGTTATTATGTTAAATATCTCTTGATTTTTTAAGACCAGGAGGCAGGTTTATCGCGGTACTAGATTGAAGTCATGAATATTTTTAGCTCTTATTTTTATATACCCTTGTGAGAAAGATAAGTATCTGCCTTATAGTACTTTAGTAATAAAAACTTTTATGCTTTTAGCTTGTAAAGGAAGTGAGTGTGTAGAACACAAAGATTAAAAATATCTATGACAGGTTTGTGCTACCGTATGCTTACCCTACAATCTTTACTTGCCCTAAAGTTTGACTGTCAGGGTTTTGGTGATGCCTTTCCAATTTGTGGTGTGTAGAGGTCGGATTTCTGTGGAGAATATTGATGTTTTAAAGCATCCCTAAAATTAGACAGCATCTGAAGAGGGCTTCATACTGGGGCTAAGAGCCACTTCATTGTCATTTTTTAAAAAAGCAACATAAACTTTTGACTTTGAAAAGTACATTTTGCTAAAATACTAATTATGCTGTCATGTTTTTCATGCCTTTGATTTGTAATAGAAAATGTTTTCTTAAGAAGTAATAGTGGTTCATTATGTAATTGTTTTTCTACAATGATAGAGCCCAAAACTGTATTTTCTGTTTTGGCAATTGATAGAAGTTAAAGCCAAAGATATTTCTTGAAATAATCTGTTTAATCACACCCTACACACCTACCTGTACTTAATAATTCTATCTGGCTATTCTTTAACCTTTTAAAAGTGCTATTTAGTAGTTTCAGAACCACAGAGAAGTTGGCTTCTCTTTCTAGACAGTGAAGGAAATAAGAAAAATAGACATATCAGGTGAGGTCCTGAAGCAGAGTGAGAAAACAAAAGAAATCCCTGAATATAACTTTTACAACCAGTCTTTTTGATTAAATTCCACAACTGGCCATAGAGGGGGAAAATGCGAAGCCCCATTAAAGAGCAAATTTACATATGTGTTTTGCGTCTCCTAGGCTGGCTGCTTCATAATCTTAATTATTGAAGCATAGTATATACGAAAGCCTAAAACCTTCATTTAGAGTAAAAGATCTGATAGCTTGAGATCCAGAAAAAAGTGTTTATAGCTTTCAAGTATACTAAGTCAAAGGACAATCTGAAGAGGACAACACTTTTAGAATGGTGGTGTTATTTTGAAGCATATTTTTGTTGCCTTTATCTCACTTCCCCTAGGATGCGTTAGTTCAGGGACCTGCATGTAGATATGACACCAGTGCGACTTTGACCATGATTTCTGACAAGACACAGCAGTGTTTTGTATGCAGGGAGAGAAGCACATGTATGAGGCATGAACCATGTTCTCAGAGAATATTCAGTCCACTAGAGAAAATAAGACACAAAGCAAATGATGGTGACACAAATTGAAAGCAGTATCTGCTGTACAAGTAGCCAAGAGAAGTACTGACAGAGAGAGAGACTAGAAGATAGTCCCATGCCCCCAGGGTGTGAACATGGAGTTGAACTCCTGTGTGTGCAAGGAAGAAAGGCTAAGTGTGTTCCAAGATGGAGTAAGTGGTTCTGTGGGTGAAAGACTTCTGCTCTGTTCTCCCTCTTGTCCCTTCCTTTCTCTTCCTCACTGAGAATCAGAGCACTGGAGTTTTCCTGGGCTCCATTTCACTAACAGGAGTGGGTACTTTCCACGCAAGAGAAACCTAAAAGCCTCCCACACCTTCTGTTTCCATTCTTGAGCCTTCCTGATGTGGCTGGCTTGTTTCCTGCCCTCCCCCTGTGTTAGGGAGCTCCAGGCTTGGTCCCCTGCTTGAGAGGAGGCCCAGCTCCTTACCCAGGTCCTTGTCCTTTCCTGCATTCACCAGAGAAGGTCCCCTGCTATTCTGTCCACTCTGCCAGCTGCTCCCCTACAGCTGAACAGGAGTCTGGTCAACATATTTGCCCAACCACAGCCCCCAGGAGAAAGACCAGGAGGCTTCACCTTGGTAAATATACAAACAACAAAAATAATAACTCGTGACCAGTTTGGAATCTATAAGTGATGTTGAGCCCCACATTTCGAGAAAAAAAAAAAGACCTCTATAGTCTTGCCCCTTTGACCCTGTTTAGCTCAGCTGCCTATAAACCTCACTGTGAGATGGAATGTGCAAAATCAGGAGTGCATGAATAAGAGAATCGCTTGAAGAGAGTGCTACTCAAAATGTATTTAGCTACGAACAAAATGCAGCTTTAAAAAAAGAGTAAGTCCCAACAAGAATTATAACTAAGCTCAAATGACCTTAAACTTCTGGCAGCTTATAGAAATGCTTTTATATTATTTTACTATTGATACACTCAAAACAGATGAAGTTCCTTAAAGTTTAAAAAGCCAATTTTCTTTTCTTATAACTCGGTAAATTTTGAAAAGAATAAGTTAACAAGTGCTATATAGAAAGTCTCAGTTTTGTAAATTCACCTTGGCCTTCAGTGTTGGAGAAGAGATTCCGATTATTATGAACACTAACCCTGTTTTAAATTCAGGTTTATTAAGATCTGTTTCAAATATAAACTACTTTTAATATTAGAAAAAATTATATCTATTGGTCTAAGAAAACAATGTCTTTTTCACCAGAAACTAAAACTAGACTTTAAGGACTTACTATCATTAAAAAAAGAAAATCCATTCTCCCTGAATTTATCTACAGATTCAGTGCAATTCTAATTAAATTTTTTTTCATATAATTTGATAAGCTGATACTGAAATTTATATAGTAAAAGGTCAAACAAGGCATGGACTTGTCGGATACCTCAAATCTTACTGTAAAGCAAAGATAATTAGGATAGCATAACATTTATCTGGAAATAGACACATGGGCCAAGGAAGCAGAATTGAAATTCCATAAATAAACCCCCTACACACAAATTTAATAATGAATGAAGTGGGTCATAAAGCTCACTGGTAAAAAGTGGTAGGGGCATATTTAGTTAGAACCAAAATAATGGAAACTTCTACCTCCCATTCTTTACACATGTAACTTTAAAGTGGATTAAAGAACCCTGGCTAGCAGCACAGTGGATAGGCATCAGCCTGTGAACCTAAAGGTCGCTAGTTTGATTCCCCAGCCAGGGCACAAAACCAGGTTGCAAGCCAGGTCTCCAGCCAGGTCTATAGCTGGAGACAGGTGAAAGGCAATCATACATTGCTGTCTCTCTCCCTCCCTCTCTCCCTTCCTCTCTTTCTGAAAATAATAAATAAAATCTTAAAAAAAAATAAAATAAAGGAGATTAAAGACCTAAATGTTTTAGGTTAAGCCACAAGCTTTAAATGAGAACATAAGGAATAACTTAATTACCTCAACATAGAACATTAAAAATATATACACAAGCCCTAACTGGTGGCTCAGTGGATAGATGCCAGCCTGCAAACCCAAAGGTCGCTGGTTTGATTCCCCAGCCAGGGCGCATAACCAGGTTGCAAGCCAGGTCTCCACCCAGGCCCGTAGATGGATGCAAACGAAAGGCATTCATGTTTTTCTCCCTCTCTGCCTCTCTCCCTTCCCCTGTCTCTAAAAACAATAAATAAAATCTTCAAAAAAAAATATATATATACATGAACTAACTATAAAAAAAGACTGACAATAACACTACATTAAAATAAAGAACTTCTGATCATCAAAAGAAACTATTAAAAAGCGAACGGGGGAGCCTCAAATAGGAAAGATGTGTTTGCTAAACACAAAACCCACAATAGTTTGGTATAAAAAGCATATAGAGTTCTTACGAATAAATTTAAAAAGGACAAAGAATGTAACAAATTGGCAGAGACCTGAAACGGAATTTCTCAGTAAAATAAGCACAATCAATGCAGAACATGAAAATATGTTCAACTTCATTAGCAATCTGAGAAACAACAATTAAAATTACAATAGCTTTTCACTTCCATCTAAAAGGCACACATTCCTGAACAGTGGAACACGTATCTGATTTAAGTTTTTGTGCCATTCTGTGATGATGAAAATTCTTTTTGCCCATGTTTTCCATAGTCTGGTTTGTTATTCTACATTCCTTTTAATTTGAATACCTTACCTTTTCCATTACTTCCTTTCTTCTCACCCTTATATCAGTTTCTAATGGATTTTGCAGGAAACAGACATTTCTGTTCAACTTGTGCAAACTTGTGAACACATAAAAGGAATGGAAATGGAAATGGAAATTTCAGGCCACCAGATGTCTCTATGCATAAACATAAATAATGTTGCCATAAAATTGACCCCGGCCTACTTTTTAAGTAGAGAAACACTCTCTTTTAATCCAATGCGGGTAATTATGGATGATTCATTTGCTACTAATTTGCTGAAAAGCCAAGTCAGAAAATCCTAAAAATATATATATTTAACCTTACATTAAGATACGACATCAATAGAAACCTGTTCATTCTGACACTCTTCTAAGAAAATCTTTGACTGAGTTTTATAATCAGGATGATGAGAATTTGGGAATTTATGAATGCTAAGGCTCTTTTCAGCTCTACAGTTTCAGCTCTGTGTTTTTACTATTAAGGATTGTTTACTTCCTATAAAAACAGATTGAAGAGCCATGTTGGGTCTCCATCTCTCTTTCCCATGCCCTCTTGCTTTTGCATCTAACTGAAATTCTTTCTTTCCCTCTCTCTCTCTTCTTTCAATCCATCTCTTGTTGTCCCTCATATTCTAATGCTTTCTCATTCATTCCGTAATTAAAGTAAAATATCAACAGAGGAATTTCTTTTAACTTTCTAAAAAGCAATCCTCCACAATGTAAAAGAGCACTTGCTAGTATTATAGTTGCAAATTGAACAAAATAAGTGTAACCCATATTCCTACTTCTAACCATAATGTTGCACAATGAGATGCGTTCACTCATAATGAACCAATGTTCAATCTTCCTGTTATCAGACATTGGCTTCCCTAGTCTTCCAGCAATTTTTAGGAATTCTCAGAGTGATTGCTCACACCCTGGTCTGTCGACAGGAGGCCCAAGCATCCCTCATACTTGACTTGTGCTTCTGTCGAATTCCCTGAGAAGCCATCTGGGCCAGCTTTCCTCTCCTCTGCCCTTTTTGACAAGGTCACTGACCCTGCCAGATGCTGATGCCAGATGTGATGAAATCCCATCCTCGTGGTGACAAAGAATCTCCAGAGTCCAGGTAGAGGCAAGGAGACTAACTCCCTCTCTGACACGGCCCTACTTCATCATCTGGGCAAAGAGGTAGATCTGCTTCTGTGATCATCTCAGTTCTCCATGAAAAAGAGCACCCCTGGGTTCTGGTCCCCTCAGGGGTCACCCAAGGCTCACTTGCATTCAAGGCCATGTGTGGAACATCTCCCTTCACGTGAAGAAGGGATAGGGCCTCATATTATCCTCCTAAATTCTTCCCACTTAGAACTTTTGATCTCTCCTCCCTTGTTATCTTCCTACAACCTATCTTCCATGTATTTATCCTCCTAAGTGTATTTCCAGCTTAGAATTATCCCAGCCTCCAATCCTTTTAGTTAAAAACAATGGCTTCCATGCCTGTCAAAGACAGAAGCACTCCTGAAAGAAGCTAGGGCAGGGGCCTCATTAAATAATTAGATCAACCTGCCAGACCTGGAAATGCAACCTGATGAAGCAAACTTGGTGGGGAATGCTGACTGGTTGTTTATTACGACCCTAAAGGAGAGAGTAATGTGCATTTGCTTTACTTCAAGGTCTAGTTCATATTTTTCTTCCCTTCTAGCTATCACAGTTCTCTCTTACCTACAAGAGCACTGTGAGACACTTGAAAATTGCACAAAAGTATAAGAAATGATATAGAAATCACTTTGAAATCCAATCACACTGAGACAAGCACTGTTAAGATCTTAACATATTGCAACTACCGACTAATTATATATATATGGGATCATACACTTTTTGTTTACATCTTGGAAATGTTCAACGTTGTCTTTTTTAGTGCCCCAACTTTGTAAGTGCTCCTATTAACATTTTCCCTCACATTGTTCACTGAGCTGCTTACTGAAAATATTTCTTCCTCTTCCTCTCCCTAACCGCAGAACTTCCTTGAGAACAAGAATATGTACACACCACCTCACTACTTTCCCAATACAGCTTGGATACCCTCATTCTCCCCTCAGTGGTACCCTGCAACACACATAGGCACCAGCATCATGATTTGGTATCTGTAGTCACATGAGTATTTTTGTATATCGTATATGCCTTCGTACCTCAACAATACATAACACTGTTTTGTATGTTTATATCTTTATACAAATGGTCATGTTGTATATGTTTTCCTAGAATATCTGTTTTATTCCCTCAACATGGACATGAAGAACTCTAGTTTATTCATTTTTTATATGTTGTATTATGTGAATATATATCAAATTATTTATTTACTTCCCTGTTAAGGGAAATTTATATTGTTCTCAGCTCTTTGTTATCTAAGTTGAGAGGTAGTATAGAACAGCAGCTTTGAACATGGATTCCAGTATCAGTTTGTATGAATTCGACATATGGCAGTCCACTTAGTTGCTTAATACCTTGGCAAAGTTCTTTAATTCTCTGTGTCTGTTTCCCATTTTAAAATGGAGGTAATCCTTAGAAATATTGAGAAGAGTATTAGCTTGAAGGGTATATAATTGTAATTTTTGTAGGTTAAGATTAGTCAAATATGAACATTTTCATATGGTACAACCTAATTAATGAGTTAACACATATAATATGTTTATAATCATATCTGTGTGATACATACTCAGTAAATGTTAGCTGTGATGGTGATAATGATAATGATAATAATCATGGCTCTTTGAGTATATGTGTATCAGAGTTTCTCTACCCTATATATCTAGAAACATAACTTCTGTGTCACAGGACCTATATAAATTCAACCTTTACTTCCAAAATGTTCTTCATTTCCAAGATATGTTTTATCGTTCCACAATTTGGATCTTCTTTAATATCTTTCAATAAAGTTTTATAATATTGTTCACAGAGGTTACTACATTTTTCTCCATTTCCTTCCCTTGTCCCCCTACTCTTCTTTTTCTTGTCAATGAAATACTTTTAAATTATATACTCTATATACTGATTGCTCATATGTAAGAATTGATTTTTCTTTTTGCTTTAATATTCCAGATTCCAAGGCTAACACCCTCTGATGTCAGGGGTAGATTGTGAGTATCTATTTAGATCCTGTGACTTCTTCATGTTTCTTTCTGGATGATCAATTTGACTTTTCTGAGTCATTCAGATAATCAGATACCAACTTTACTTTCATGGGTCAGAAACCCTCTTTCTCAAGCTCTCTTGGATTGTCACCTAGAGCTTTCACACACCATTCCTTTGGCTTCCCTTTAGCTCACAGAGGAGATCAGCCTACTCTAACTCTACACCCAGGGACCTGGAGAACCCCTTGGTTTTATTTGCTCGTAGCTTCTAACCCTGCCTCTCCACAGATGCAGCAACACAGCTGGAGGTTGGATGGAGGTGCACCTCCCTCCTTTATTCTTTATTCACTGCTCTCTAGATAGAGGAACAAGATTCACTCTGCTACATAAAGTAAATTTTTTTTTTTTAGGCCTAAAAACGTATTATTGAAAATGTTGATTAAACTAAAATTTCATTAGTTATGTGAGCAATGATCTGACCCAGAAATTAATGAGTAATTGGGCAATACTAAGTTAACATAAGTGATTCTTAGTAAAGAGTGTTGTGAAAAGTTTCAGGACAATGCCTAGTAGACAAGTTAATGCCAAGTGGTATATTAAAAGAGAACTACAAAGACAATTTTTATAAGACAGCACAGCGTACTGTGTAACATTTGCAAGACATGTAATAATCAAAATTTAATTCTTTCTAGAGCCCTTTATATAACTGATTATCTTTTCTTTCCTATTTATTTTTTCTAGCTACAGTTTTTCCCTTGCTACTGGACTTTCCCATTAGCATGTAATTCTAATTTTGTATTTGCCAGTCTTTTTTTTTTTTTTTTAATTAAGGTTTCTTTTATTTTCATTTGCGAGAAAGTGAGAAAGGAGAAACATAGATGTGAGAGAAACACTGATTGGTTGTCTCTCACATGTGCCCCAACTGGAGATGGAACCTGCAATCCTGTCATATCTCTTGACAGGATTTTTTTTTTTTTTTTTTTTTATTATTCTGCCTTTTATTATTAGGTCAGATCGGATGACGTACAGGGAGAAGTGTAGTGATAAAAGGGATGTGTGTATCATCTGGCTTCCGCTGGTCCTGAGGCATGGACACCCATGAAGGAGTGGATGCCTCGATCCACGGCAGACCCTTGAACACCACTTGGGGCCTGAAGTGCATCTGTTTGGTGGCGTTGTTCTTCATTCCCGTCTTCAGCAACCATTTTGACTTCATCCTCTGGACATACTGCATGTCCCGCTTGTGCATAAGAGCTGCTCCTGTGCTACCAGTCCATCCCAGGGCTCGGTACTGCTGGAGGACCCGGCCCACGGCCTTCTGGTTCTTGGCAACTGTCACAGCTCTTGACAAGCCAAACCGCTGTTTGTAGTATCTCATCAAGGAGCGGTGACCCACTCTGGCACCAGAAGGTAGAATCAGCTCCATGGTTTCATCATCATAATCCAAGGCCTTTTCTGATGGCAACTCGCCCGTCTCCTCAGGATCCTCCCTGTCCTTGGGATCTGGGTAGCTACTCCTGAAGTCATAGAAGTCTGCAAACTCCAAAGCCGCATCCCCATCTGTGAAGAGCTTACAGTGGCTTTTGTCATTCATGTGCGCTTGTACAGCTTCTGTGGAGTAGAAGGACTTCCCTTTCTCATTGCACCACAAGCAAATCTTCCCTACACCAACTTTCTCTCCCAAATACTGAATCAGTCCCTTCAGGTCTGAGAGATATTCTATATCAGGAATAAAGAAGCTGTGGATTTTAGTCATATGAGCCACATTCTTCATGAGGGAGCTTGAGTGATGGGGACAGGAATCCGACTGGTGACCTTTCAGTTACAGGACGACGCTCCAACCGACAGAGCCACACTGGCTAGGGCTATATTTGCCATTCTTAAAAAATAAAAGCAAAACTGCTTCCTGAAAGTGTTGTTTTATTTCCGCTTTTCAAAGCCAACTGTTTTAAAGGCTTTATTTACAGTTCTCATCAGCTCTTCCACTGCGGCTTACCACAGCCACCCACTTGACCAACGCTGCATTCGCCAAGGTCTCTGTCATCTCTGCTGGCATCTGTGAGGCCTTGTCACCCCCGTTCCTCCCAAGTATTTACTTCACCCCCGTCCTTCCCCTTCAGCCCCTCCTCCTCCTCAGCAGTCTTACTCTGTCTCTGCCTCCCTCTCCAGCCTCACAGTTCAGCGCTTTCTTTTCTCTTCTAGACACGTGTTCTTTTAGTCCTTAGAACATGCTGGACTCTTCCATGTGTTGTTCCACCTTCTTGGATTGCTTTTCCCTCATCTTTCGCATAAAAATACCTGCTCGGCTTAAACACTATTTGCTAGGGAGGCCTTCTCTGACCTTTAAGCCTAGTGAGGTCACCTTATTATTCATTCTCTTTGTGGCAGTAAATGTCTATAGTATATACATAGACAATTTTTATTATGTGCCTATATATATATATAGCCTACTATAATGTTGGTGAAATAAATGTTTACATAAGCATATGCTGGATGTTTAGTCCATGAATAAATTTGAAGCTCCATAAAATCAGAATCCATAGCTTTCTTATTTAGTGCCATACCTCCAAAATTAGCGTGTAGTTGGCAGAAAAATTTTTTGTTAAACACTTGGATAAAAATTCTAACATACATACAACCCATACAGAAAAGGTCCATGTGCTATGGACACTAAAATGTGTTTGCCTGTTTACGAAAAGAGATGAGTGGGATCTTTTTGTGGACTGAGAGTGTCCTAGCTATGAAGGGAAATGCATACTCTCTGGACAGTATCCCACCAATATTGCCTGCAGACTGCACTGTTGACTTTTTCAAATATTTCAGTCTACTGACATCTCTAAATGGAAACTTTCCTTTAAAACTGGCTCTCTTTTCTTGAAACAATGGTAAGGTAACCTTCCCATTTTTGAAAATAACAAAACATTTATAAAATCAAAACAAAAAGGCAATGTCTAATTAGTAGAATACTTAATGAAAGTTTTCATGTGCCATTGTTATTGGTGGTTTTTGTTCTTTTTTATTGTAGGACAGGAAAACTCTGTTGCTACCATAGTGGTCTATGATGACTGTGAGCTTGAACTTTAGGTATTGTACCTTCCTAAGGAACAAGCAGCCCACGTTACATGATCCACTTCCACATGGGCTGACAAAACACCACTGAGACAATTCTTTAGGGAAATATTCAGCTCTGAGAAAGGATTATGTAACCTAGTAGTTTCATTTTTTTTAAATTATACTTTATATATTTGTAAGAAATAAAAAAATATGCTCTTGCATGTAGTCATTAGATAAGGATCATAATCCTCATGGGTACTATTTGATGCTTAATAGCAGATGCACATTAGCTCTGGTAAATGGCTTGTAAGATGTTAAAATTAATTCTATGGATAATGTAATAATATGATTTTTAAAACAAGTAGGCAATGACAGAAAGATGAGAACAATGGAAATGTAGTATATGATCTTAAAGTAAAAGTTATAAATATGGATTCAAATGACATATATACAGGCATTTTTATTCATTTTGTATCCCTATGCCACTAATATAAATGTCAGAGGCTCCACATCCTAAATTATGATTACTGCTGTTTTTGTCTCCTTTTTAGTTGAAGAATTTGAAAACTCTGCTTCAAAACACCTACCTCATGGTGGGCATGCTGATAATAGAGGTGTGTGTGGGGGGGTGCCTATCACACATTATGTCTCCCTGTATGGCACTGTAGCTCAGATTCACATTTTATAAGCCTTCGGAAAGCATTGTAGAGCTAAATTCTTATACAAAAATTATTCAGCAGCAAAACATATCTAAAATGTTTCACAATATCAGCTTGTTATCTCTCTTCTCCTTTCTCTTTTCCTTCCTTCCCTTTCACTCTCCCTCCCTCTTTATCTATCTACTACCTATCTACATATCTCTCAACTCTCCACCTATCATCTATCTAATCTATCCTCTGTCTCCTTCAATCTCTCCCTCCCTCCTAGCTCTCCATAAAATATTGTTCCCCTTTTGATTACACATTTGTACCAGCACTACACAATAAAGTTTTCTGTGACGCTGACAATGTTCCATATTTACACTATCAATTCAGTTGCTTTAGCCACATGTGGACTATCCAACACTTAAAATTTGGCCAGTGTGACTAAGAAAGTGAATTTCAACTATTCAATTTTAATTAATTTGAATTTATATTTTAATGGTCACATATGACCATTTACACTTGTAAGATACAAATATGAACAAAATGCACCCTTGACCTTTGGAATATTACATTCCATACACTTGTATTAATGTCATTCTGCACTGGATAGCTGGAGGTTTCTTGAGTTAGCAAGTGTAATGTTCCTCGTCACACATGAATTTAATGAGCTAAAAATATAATTAAAAGGCAGGAGAGAAAAAGCAAATTTACATATGCATAAATTGATTGAGATTCAAAATAGCAAATATATATATATATATATATATATATATATATATATATCCAACAAAGATTTTTGATCAAGACATTTATTTTCCCAGTGTTTTAGGTCCTTCTTAAAATAATTATATTAGCTATGCTCAGACTGTTCTAGATTGGGTTCTTTCACCATCTAACTGTGTGAAATTGAACAACTTGAATGGATTGTTCTCTAAGAACCTTGAGTTCCCACCTATAAACAAGGAGTACCTTGTAAGTAACTACTGCCATGATACTGGGGAGGTCAAGTTCTACGAGATTATTCCCATGATGTCTGTTATGTAATACATATCTTACTTGTTTTTTAAATATTAATATAGAGATGTGAAAGAAGCACTTAAATTCTCCATGTCCTAGTGTTTCATAGTATTTTTAATGCAGATGCTAAACACAATCTCAGATTGTGAAGAGAAATGAAGAAACAGAAAGAGACTGAGAGAGAAGGCTATAATTAATTTTTAATTTTATTCAACTTCTTCTTTTTTTCCCCAGAAAGGCAGTTTTTAAGTACAACTGTGTGTGTTGAGAAAGTAATGTCTTTCATCATACAACTAAAATGTCCCTGCTGGAGTCTGAACTCACCTTGTCTTTGCTGGTTCATAGAAGCTTTCTTTAGGGCTCCTACTGAAAGGTGGTCTTTTGAGAATATGCTATGAGAGTTTTCTTGAGCAGAATTTTTAAAGACTTTTTTGGTACACTACATATGTCTTGCTTTCTTAGAAAAATTTTCAGAATATTGAGGAACTAAGGTTTGGTATGTTTAGAAAACTTTACCTTATGTTCATTTAATAAAGCAAGTCTGTGGCTCTTGGAGTTTGGATAACCCACACATTTTTTTCTTATAATTTAAAATAATTGTTCTTTTTAATTTTCTTTTCCCCAGCCAGTAATACCTCAAGTAATTTTTATTTATTCTCTACCAACTTTTAGGAAGGATTTATGGTGGGCATTCAACACATTCAGTAATTGTGATGGTCACTTTTGTAGATGAAAACCCTGATTTGATTGTTCCTTTCACAGAAAAGATATTTAATCAATTCTCTATTAATCATACCAATGGATGAAAACAATTGAGCAGATAACTTCAGTCACCAAATGGATGAAAATTCAGTTTGTTTTTTTACTTCAGAATATGCTTTAATATTTACTTTTGATAGTACTTCAGAATATGCTTTAATATTTACTTTTGATAAATACGTATGACTGGCGGTTAGCTGTGGGATCTACATGATGAAAGCAAACACATGGACAGTCTATAAGGAGGTGCAGGACTGACCTGTCTCCCTCTCCTGGTCATTGTCCCCTTCCTCCACATCCACTGATTCACCGCTGAAAATGGGTGACATTGCTTACCTCACTGGTGTGGTTATCCCATTACAACTTTCTTTTTCTCAGCCAGTAATACCTCAACTAATTTTTATTTATTCTCTACCAACTGTTAGGAAGGATTTATGGTAGGCATAACCACAGCTGTAGGAGTTTTACAAACTCTACAGAAGATAATGTTAGTGCATTAAAGTAATTCACACACACCTACATACATATGATTACATTGCTAATGAGAATTTTTTTTATTTTGCCTATAACAATCAAAGTTGTATTCACAATAGTAACATATTTGAATAAAATTAAAATTATGCTTTTCTATCATTTTGGGGGGATGCAAATTTCTAAGTGCCAACACGTCTTTGTAGGTCTATTTAAAAATAAACTGTTATTGCAATAGTGTAGACACATCCACCTGCAACTTTCTTAAAGAATTATTTCTTGCCTAGAAATAGGTATCAAAAGTGACCTTTCAATGACTATTCATCTCTATGATGATGTTATTTGAACATGAGAAAATGTCATGACACAGCCTGTTGTGTCTCTTAATGTTAATTTTAATTTTGTTCTTAATATCCTTGGGTCTCTTTATCTTAAGTATCATTTAATAGTCACATTACCATTCTTTAATTATTAAAGAAAATAAGGAGAATTAAATGGCAACTCACACATAAAAACATATAATGGTAACTTTTCTATTAGTAGAGCAGAACTGAATCTTGAATGTAATGGGCTAAGATAGCATATTTTAAAAATGAATTAAGAAGCAACATTGATTACAGTACAGTATTTACATATTAATTTTTTAAATTAAGTACACCAGGAAAGTGTGACCAAGCAACAAATGATTCTTTGTTATCAATATCTACTAATAGTCACTGTATGTTCATTATGAACTTGGGGATGATGAACATAGAAGAGACATGTTTCATGTTTACAAAACACACAAGTGTAAATGAATACATTGAAGATATACTTTTGGATGAAGGATGCAACGTGCATTAATCTATTGCATTTGCCTTTAAAATGTATTATACTGACATTCAGGATAGAATAAGGTGGAGTTTGAAGTAATTTATAGAATTTTAAATGTTTCCCAAAGCCTGTTAGGGCAAATGAAAGACTTTGCAAGAGAAGTAATTCTGGTTTAGATTTTAAATTTAAAAAGAAAAATCATTCTATGTAAACAGAGAGGATGAATCACAAAATAAGGACATCTGAAAAGAATAACATAAGACTCATGATAATCACCTGATGTGATTTTGAGCATTTGGTTTTGACATTGGTAGGATTAAATTATATAACTATTAACAAAAATTTGGTTTTGATCTGTATAACTGTTAGACTGCAAACAAATCTGATTCAGAAAGAAAATTAATCATGAGAATATTAGGTTCTAAGTACTATCATTAAAACATTTACAATTCAGGGCCCTGGCTGGTAGCACAGTGGATAAGGTGCCTGCCTGGGAACCCAAAGGTCACAGGTTCGATTCCCCAGCCAGGGCACATAACAAAGTTGCAAACCAGGTTTCCAGTCAGGTCAGTGGCTGGAGGCAGGTGAAAAGCAACCATACATTGATGTCTCTCTCCCTCTCTGCCTTTCTCCCTTCCCCTCTTTCTAAAAATAATGAAATAAAATCTTAAAAAAAAAAAAAATATATTTACAATTCAGTTGTGGGTTTTTTATTGTAAAATAAAATAGGAAAATTGGATATAGCAAATTTTTTTCACAATCCTCTATAAATATAATAATTTAAATTATAAAAAGGAGAGTTAAAATAACTGTATCTTAATTGCAAATATCACAATTTATAGTAATTCTGCTTGAGTCTTCCCTATCTTATTTACTTTTATGTTTCCAGCCTAACTTGTTAATGGTCTTTAATACATATGTGTTAATTACTAAAATATAACTGGGTGTGGCTGAAAAGAAACTGGATAAGAACTCAAGGAGTTCAGGAAACAAATCTTGACTGGGGTGGAAAATGATGTACTTGAGTTGGGCATTGAAGGGAAAATAGATAAAGTCAAGGAAAAGAATAATAATATTTAATTTCACAAATGTTGGCTCTTGCTTCTAGAAAATGATTTAAATATATTTTCATAGGTATATAGAGCTCCAAAACTACTTTTCACTGGATAAGTCTTATTTCAGCAAAAAAAAAAAAAATTCTAAAAGGAAAAAAAAGTCATAGAATTTTGATCAATAGAGGTGAGCAGAGGAGAACATATTTCTAACACAGCTTCAAAGAAGAATTAGAGGAATATAATAACTGCCAGCTAAGTATCAACAAAGTACTGTTCTGAATATTACAGAGCCAGTTCTTACCTACCAGTCAATCCTCTCAAAAATCTGAAGGGAAGAAAAAAAGGATATTTACATATCATCTCATCTATTATCTCATGTAACCCCAACAGTAATAAACCCAGAAATAAGAATTCAAAGTCAAAGCCTTTTCGCTACAATATTTAGTGTTAGAAGAAAGAATGGAGCTCAATAAATACCGAAAAAAAAAGCTTTACTTATATATTCTAAGAAGCTAATTAAAAATTATGCTTATCTTTAATGAATAGCTTTAAAGTAAGATAAGTTAACCATGTAGAATAAATTAGCTAAAATTCAGGGGAAAAATGGAAAGTTGAGACAACTTGTAGATATTAAATTTCAGGTGTAATTATATTTTCAATTATTCTTAAATTTCTATTTAAAATGTAAGTATTTTAGCCCTGGTTGGTAGCTCAGGGGATAAGGTGCTGACCTGCAGACCCAAAGGTCCCTGATTCGATTCCCAGCCAGGGCAACATAACCAAGTTGCAAGCCAGGTTTCCAGCCAGGTCCATAGCTGGAGGCAGGTGAAAGGCAACCATACATTAATGTCTCTCTCCCTCTCTGCCTCTTTCCCTTCCCCTCTCTCTGGAAATAATAAATAAAATATTTTTAAAATAAAATAAAATAAAATGTAAATGTTTTTATTAATATGTTTGCTTACTAAATACATATTAAGGATTCCCTAGATGTCACATCTTGTGTATGTTAAGTGCAATTATGAAGGATGCCATTTTGCCCTTGAGAAGTTCATAATTCAGGATTATCATGCTTCCCAGTTTTGCTTAATGGGGAATTTGTTGCCATGAGGATTAGCACAAAACAAATGTGAACCTTCTTCCACTTTGACCATCTATTATAAAGTATATATAATAAATATATTAGGAACCAAGAGATTAACAGCCATAGCTGTTTAACACAAATCTATCCATAAAACTGGAAAAGCACTTACCATGTAGTTTCTATTAAATTTGTGGTGTTCCCATCTCTATAGACAACTTTTTGTTATTATCAACAAATGTCTAATCCCATTCATCAAGTACACTTTACAAGTTGAGATCAGTGCATCTCACCTTTTATTATTTTTCTATGTACTGAGGAACTTTTAATAATGAGATACAGCCATAAATATAGATATATAAAAAGCAAACATTTTATTTTCTCTGGTATGTAAACCCTGATTATGCATTTGTAATCTGGCCTAAATTATACAAAACACATACACACACACACACACACACACAGATACATAACCACGGTGTAGCTTCTTCTGGCTTTGCATTTATACTTGGGCAGCCATTAACCTCCTCTAATGCACAGGACCTTCATCTTTTTGCCAGTAGTGCTTTATTTTATTGCAGTAGACAAGCCTGCAGACCACTTATCCCTATTTATGCCTGATTCTACTGGGAAAAGGAAAATGAATTAAGTGAAGAATGGATATAACTTTCATAAGAAATAAAAATACCTTTGGTAAAATATAAGAAAGCCTACATTTTTCTAAATTTCATAAATTAATATTCATAATAGAACTGTAAGCATAAACTAATATAATTAATATAATATAATGTAATATAATACAATAAATGTAGTGATTAGCTCCTACAGACTAGAGAACTCTCACAGACCTCGATGAATGCCATGAATCATTGCTTTAGTAAAGTAAAGCTATTTATAGTAATTTTATTTCTGATAAATTTGTTATCGTTTATGTCTTTATCTATGGCCAAATTTTTTAGATTTACTCTTCTACCAAAACTCTTCAAAACATATTTTTAACAAATGCACAAACTAACAAATTTTACATTCCAGTTACACATTCAGATTTTAGATATGTACTGAGAAATTAAAAAAATATAAAATGACTTCAAGGGACTTGAAAAAAGTTAGCAAACAAAAGGCAATACTATTTCTAATCTATGTAGTAATATCTATAAAAATGGTTGCTTTCATTTTCTATTTAGCAGAAGCTCTTAATTTTTATTTTCTAATGTTAATCTCTTTTATCATGTAAGCTTACTTTCATTAGACCTTAGGTTTCTTTTCCTTTTAAGATAGTTTTAGTAAATGGTAGTTTTAGTAAATGATTGATTCTCTCTTATATATTCTATATTTCAGATTGACCCTTTTCTAAGTGAGGAGTGTGAGAGGGGAGGGAGGTCCATGCATAAAGAGATACATGGAGAAAAAGTGACCAGCATTAACTAGGAAACTCCTAGTTATGGGACAGAAATATCAAGAACAAAGAAAACAAGTACAATTTTAAAGTAGACTAAGGGATCTAGTTGAAAAAACTGATACTGCATTATCTAGTGGGAAAAGAGCTGAATTTGAACTTGAATAAGCAAAGATTTCAAATTATGATTTTTTTTTTCTTTTAGAATAATTGGCAAGAATGGATAGAAATTCTCTGTTGAGAAATGCTTTCAGGAAGAAAGTGAATAGAAGCTTTCATTCTATGAAAGGGTATTATTTAGGAATCTCTTGCATATAATGATAAACTCAAGTTGTCTTAAACAATGAAGGAAAATCACTGGCTCAGAAGATTTGGTCAAGTGGTACAATGACATTACCAAAGACAGATTTCTTCCATATGTTCTCTCTCTCTGTCTCCTGCAGTATTATTTCAATCCAAAACTGGCTTAGCTTTAATCTAAACCTCTCCTTCTGGTCAAAAGATGGAGTCCGGCTGCTAGCAGGAGAGACATACTAACTCAATTATACTCAGTAAGAAGAAAGATGGTTTCTTCTCGTATGCTACTTGGGAAAACAATCCAAAGCTTATTTCCAACAAGTTTGCAGGAAATGCTTCTACAATTTGCCTTTGCCCAAACTGTGTTATGGTTCTGATGGGGGAAAGGGCAAGGCAGTTGGCTTCCACAAAGTACTTGTACTTCATGGACCCCAGGGGTACATTCAATTGGGATACAGTTAACAATGAAAGGTGAAGGGATTCTGAGCAAACCAATTTGGCAAATGTCCACTAGCAGGAGCCTATTTGCTTTTGTAGTAGGTTATGAGATGGAGATATATCCTGGCTTTTGCTACTATCTGTGGGACATCACTAAAATAGGGAAAATGCTGTCACTGTGGTCTTTCAAAGCAACTCCTACCAGAAGTTGAAAGAGAACAATGAATTCATCTACTTATGGTTGAGTCCAGTATCCTTAAAGCCAAGTTCATTTTCCTCACATTCCTTATTTCTTTCTCTTTCCTCCTACTCAGCTCTCACTCTTGGAACAAATACAGCCACAAATAATAACATCAACCAAAAGTATAGGAATAACCTGACACATGGTGTCTCTGAATCCACCCAATTGCTTTGATATTCTTTTCCTTTTCTTTCCTGTTTGTTTTCTCTAGTTTTTTGATCATGTCTTTATCCCTCCATATATTTCACTAGTTTGCAACATTTGAAAAAAACTATGTATTTCAGGATTATTTCAAAGCAGTATCTAAACATTTTAAAGTAGAGAAAATTAACAGGTAAGTACATGCTTTATGTGATGTACATTTACTAAGAAAGGTGCTATGAATTATATAAAATGGATTCTCAAAAAATGTTTTATTTATTCACTGAAGACATTAATATGAATATTTGTTATATGAAGGATATTTTCCTTTATAAAATATGAGAATGCTTCTCTATGTTCAAATATACACAAACATACACACACACACACACACACACATATTTAAAGTAATTTGAAAAACATAAAAGCAAGGTTGATAGGTCATAGCAAAATGCCTTTGAGCTTCTTTAATACATTCATTGTTTAGTATAGATAGTTCATTATTTTGTTATGGTTAGATGGAAAACAATGGTGAATGGAAAACTTTATAGGGACATTATTTGTTTTCTGGTTTTCCAGGGTTTTATGTTCAAGTCCTTTTGTCATTGTACTGGAGGACATTTTTCAAGTGCTTGGTACCCAACTTCTCACAGGACTCCCCGATTCTGAGGTTACAAGAGCTAGATGCCCATCTTGTCCCTTGTTGGCACCAAGGGACTGAGCAGAGCATGTGAACTAGATTCTGCCAATGGCATGGTTCTGTTTTAGACATCTGAATCTTAAGGGAGTGATAACCAGTGTTCATATCCTTCTTGTGTTCCAGACCATGTTTTAAATGTTTTACACATTTAATCTTTAAAAGTTTATGAAGTAGAGACTGTTATTTCCTACATTTTACAGATGCAGAAAAATGAAGCCCAAATGAAGGCCGAATGGTACAGGATTAATGACAATCAGCTTTGAAAATCTACTTACACGACGGGCATTAGGATTCCAACGTGAGTGCATTTCTGCCTCCAGCCATGCTCTAACCTGGACAAAATACACGAGGGAATGGTTTTCTGCCATCAGATAACAGGCGACAAAAAGTGTGATCTTTGAGGCAAGGGGGATCCAGCAGAGGAGTTTCACCCCGCAATACCAGCTTTCAGCCAGGAATGGTTTCCAGACGGCAGGCAGACGCAGAGCTGGAGCCCGCACTGAGAACGGGGCCTGCTGAGGGGAGGGGTGGGGAGCAGGGTGTGACACTGCTGGAGGGACTGGTGTCTGGAGGGCTGCCCATACACAACAGTAACGAAGTGGTTCTTCCCCGAAGATCTACAACTTGAATGCAATTCCAATAAAAATTCCAGGGTGCTTTCTTTTTTTAATTAACAAACTGATTGTAAGTTTTATATGAAATCAAAGGACCTAAGAAAGAAAACATTTGTTTCAAAAAGAAGAAGAAAGTAGAAGGAAGTGGGAGGGGAAGGCGGAGGAGGAGAAGGTCGGAAAACTTAATTTATCTGATTTCAAGGCTTATTACATGGTTACAGTAAGCAAGAGGGTTTGTGTTGTTGGAGGACCAATAAAATACACCAGAGTCCAAAATAGGCCCACACATATGGGCAACTGATTTTATATACAGGACCCAAAGTAATTTACTGAGAGAATAATAAACTAATTTTCAACAAATAGTGGAACAACTAGATACCTAAATGGGGTGAAGGTGAGACACTACATTAGGTTATTCCTATACTTTTGATTGGTTTCTTATTATTTACGGCTGTGGATGTGCTGAGAGTGAGGGCTAAGTAGGAGGAAGAGGAAGAAATCATGAACTCAGCTTTGAGGATATTAAGAGTACACAAAAAGCACTAAACACTATTTATAAAATAATAGTGTTTATAATAATATACTAAATATATAATAATATAATAAAATAATAGTATTAACTTAAAGTTAATACTGCTCTTTAAAAATCACCATGAGTAAGATGAAAAATCTAGCCAGACTGGGAGACATAATGATAAGTATGCATCTAACAATATGCTAGAGTCCAGACTATAAAGAGAATTCTTACAACTCAATAATAAAACCACCCAAATAAAATACAGACAAAAGACTTAGACACCACCCCCCTCAAAAAAAGATGGGCAAAGGCCAATAAAAAATGAACACATGAACATGTGCTAAGTATCATTAGTTGCCAGTGAAATGCAAACTAAAACCATAATAATATGGTACTTAACGCCCACCAGAATGGACAACATTAAACAGGGTGACGAAATGAAATATTGCTGAAAACTGGAACATTAAACTGTGAGGTAATATAGTGTCTTTGAAAGCTGTGTAGCTGTTTCATATAAAGAGAAGCTCATACAGCACGATGCAGCAATTTCCACTTTTACCTAGTTATCCAAGATAAACAAAAATGTGTCCCTACAAAAGCCTAGACAGGAATGTTGAGTGGCGTTATTCATAACATTTCAAAGAGAGAACAAACCCAAAAGTTGGTTTATCAACTGGTTAGTATATAAAGTCATTGTAACATAGTTATAGAATAGTCTATTATTTGGCACTAAAAAGAAACAACTAACTGATATATGGTATACAACTATATAAATAAATCTCAACACATTACGCTTAATGAAAACACCGGACACAAAAGACTACAGAGTGTATCATTCCATTTCTATGACCTTCTAGAATAGGCAAAATTAATCGAAAGTGGTAAAAATAGATTAGTTGTTGCTTGGGGTGTGGAAATGGAGATTGATTATGAAGAGAAATTTCTGGGACAGTAAATGTTCTGTGTCTTGATCAGGGTGTTGTTTACAGTAGTGTGTATCCTTATCAAAACTTAGAGTGAACATTAAATATGTATATCTTATTCTGTGTAAATTAGACTTTCATAAAACTCCTTAAAAAAATTCCAACACAGGTCCTAGAATCTGAATCTACCGGCAAGAGTGCCCTGTAGAGTCATCTTCTCTACAGTATTATGGTTGGCCCTCAGCGGCACTTGCAACTCCTTTGGTTCCTATCCGATTGTAGAGTCTGAATTTTCAGATGCCACCTTGATTCTGTGAGCCCTTCAATATCCTTCCACTTTCTTATTTGCTGCTTAATGTAATCAATTGGTTGCCTGTTGACTAATGGAGCCGCCTCCAGATATGTGGAAACTGTGTGATGTAGGTTCTAAATAACTCACTGGAAATTTAGGCTTTGCTCTTTGTAACCCTAGCTCTTTTCGTGATATGTTGTTTGGGGTTTAGCATGTTTTATTCCCCTACCCTGTGACGGTCTCCTACTTAGTAAGCATACCTAACTCACTGCGCATGTCTTCATCAGTGCACATTGGTTGATTGAGAGCTTTGTTCCTCTTGCAGATGCAACTACATTTACCATAAGTGACTGTGAAAAAATAAGTTGGTTATTTATAGCATTTTTACACTTAGTAGAATTCTTTTAGGATATAAAATAAAGCATTATATATATATATGTGTGTGTGTGTGTGTGTGTGTGTGTGTGTGTGTGTATGCCTTATGCCATTCACAAACAACCTTGCCCTGGTTTTGTTCATAAATGTTAAGTCACAACTTAGTCTGACAATATAATAATGTACAATGTAATGAAGTAAAGTTATGTCAGGACTATTACTGGGTGTCTTGTTAATTTGGAATTAAACCGAGATCTAATTAAACAATAGAGATCTTTAATAATAGTTTTTATTTCTTTGGAGACAAATGTCTAGCCTAACAAATATCTTTACATTGTTCCATGTTTTTAAAATTTCATTGAAAAAGGTATGGTTTATGTAATGTTATCATGCAACTTAAGATCATGCCACACATGAGTGTATTATTTCTGTGTTTTATTTCATTGTGCACATTGCAAAATAAATTGAATAAATAAATCATTCAATTTAGAACTATAAATAAATTCTATAAAAGAAGAAAAATGTTGATTTTTTCAATTAGTTGTCTAGATAACCAAACAAATGACATGTTTAAGATAAAAGCATTTGTACAATTCTTGATTGCTATATACTTACAGTCACCATGTGGCCCGTAATAATTTGACAATCTGTCAAAATATATAAAAATAATCATTAAAACATTCACTCTCTTTTAAAAACTTATATTATAACAATTTTAATGTCATGAAAATCCCAGAAAACAATATACATGTACACTTTTGAAATAATACTCCATAGTGTGTGGTTTAGTCTAATTAGTGTGGTAAATAGTATACAACAATGACTATATTAAAAAGAATAGTTTAAAATGATTGTAGACATTTCAAGACATCATAAAAATGATAAAAGGCATTTTGGAATTAGTATAGCTGCCAGAGAAGTAGAAAGAAACTGGAAATTGATAAATACCATCAGTATTTACATAACAAGTAAAAAGCATAAAGTGCATTTTTGTTGAGCTGTATAGCTGTCCACACTTTTACAAACCAAAGGTCATTTGATTACAAGTGGTATCTGATACAGTAAGTATTTAAGGCTCTAAGTAAAAATTTTATCTTTTAAAATATGGAGTAAGAAATAACAGTGAACAATAAATGGTCTATCTGACTCATTCTTTCTAGGCTCATTTTAGATAGTGCATACATTGCTTTAAACAAATTTGTCCTTTTCACTGTTTGTTTTAATAAATAGGTTTTTAACAGTGTGAATTGAAATTGATATTTTCTTCACAAAATTTAATCACCTCACCATACAATGTTTCTCTCCCTCTCTGCCTCTCTCCCTTCCCTTCTCTCTAAAAGTGATAATAAATATAATGTTTTTTTTTTAATTTAATCATTTCTAACATAGATTCTTGTTATTTGCCATGTGAGAGAGATTTCAGCTCCCTTAAGCAGGTCTGCCATTAGACTTTCCTGGCCATTATTTTTATATAACACTTACTAATTATTATTAATATAGTACTAATATATTATTTATTAATATAATATTAATGTACATGTTCATACATTTTATTGATATCATAATTAACAATTTTGTGCTTTCAACATAGTTTCTGATGAGTAACAGTAAGTCAATGATTAAAACAGATTTGGGAAGGAACTAGCAAATTCTGCTGAAGTAGAATTGATTTCAAACACAATAATAACTGTATAGCATTGTTATTAAATGCCTTATTAGGGTCAAAATCATTACAAATGTGAAAAACTTACCTGCTAGTAGAAATTGTTAGATTAATTTTTTAAGATTAAGTATAACCTATAAATGCATATAATTCTTCACAACTGCTATTAACCTTTCTGACTGTCATTGCTACTATTTCTAAATTGCCCTGGCTTTCTCATGATCCCTGAATGCTTAAATACACCTTGGCTTGAATAAGCATGTAAAATCCTCACCAAGCTGAAGATTAGGAAATGTTTCTACATGTTTTTTCAGCAGAAGAAATTAAAAGCTACCTGTGGTATCTCCTAATAACCCTGCCTCCCCCTAATAAACATGGTCAGGGTAGTAGGGCAGGGAACGCAAAGGTCCCAGAGTGTGCACAGTGCACCTAGCGTGGTCCATCTTTCTTGGGTGTCATTTTGTAATGAGGTTGAGTATACTGGGCCTCTTACTAGGTTTGGGTCAGCCCATCTGGAGTAATTAATACTATGCTGCCATGAAGTAACAATAATCTGTGGATCTCAGCAATTCATTCCATTGCATCTGAACATGCCAGTGTGGTCAAAGTAGTAAATCTGTCTGGCTTGTCATTATGTCTCAAGCAGTTAGGATACTCATCATGTCTTTGTATTGTCCCCAGATCTTCTTTTTTGCCTGAATGCATCTAAATGGAGATCACTATCTAGGTGAAGTCTTTGCCCCCATTATCAAAAGATGCTCTGTGACTGTGGGTACATTTAAAGAGCACTCACTTTGTGGGAAGGGTAGTAGCCTTTGTTTCTGCTCTGCAAATGTCTTGATGCTTCACTGACCAGGAAGGTGGTAGAAGACAGAAGACACCACCACATCCAGGTTCCAAGGACCCTCCAAGACAATTGCGGAGCATCAGGATTATGAAAGGAAAACACCACCACAAGGAGGACAGCTGATCCATGGGGGGGGGGGGGGGGGCAAAAATAGTAATGTCAAAAATAAACAAAGAACTTAATTATAACTTCTTAAGGGATTTGAGAATGCATAGTAACAGTAAATAAGAAGGGGTTACTATGAGAAAGAACTATCAGAGAATAAGAAACAGTTCTTAGAGATTAAAACTCAGGTTTTCAGGTTAATGTCCAATGAACTAAAGGTCATACTAGTCAGCTGAAAGAATATTAAAAATATAGGAAGTTTTCCAAAGCATAGAAAAAAAAAAAGACAAAGAGAAAAAGCGAGAGAAATGAAGACTAGATTCAAATGATCCAATAAAGATCTAGTAGAACAGTAAAAACTGTTTTTCCAATAGTTAAAATGAAAGTCCTGGGATGGAATCTTCCCAGGTGTCTTGAATTGTAACCATAGCTAAGAAATTATTATACCAAGGATGGGGAGAAAAAGCAAAGGCTGTGTATTTCTTGTCAAATGCCAAAAGTAGATTAAAATTTATTTAATACATTTACAGATCTGAATGCAAATGTTACCAGTTTTGCCGATAAAATGGCACAGGTGAAAGAAGATGAGAGAAATAATTGGGAAGAGATATTTGAGGAAAATGTCAAGCCTTTAAAAAATATCAGGGCATCAGGAACTGTTTAAAGTTGCTGGGAAAAATGCTAAACATTTATGTGCATTATTTAAAAGTACGGTGATTCAATAAAAGAACTAAAATAATAACTGCCCTTAATTAAAGAGAGAGGGCGTGAAGGAGGTAGTGATAAAGGCTGAATCCTTCCTCTTACACAGAAGGAAATGAAGAGGTAATATCTAAAACTGGTAAATTGTGAAGAAGCATGTTATTTAGGATTACTATAACAGCAAGCACCAGCAGAATTTAAAAGAGAAATGGTTCAAGTTAGTGCCAGAGAGTTGGATTGGGTTTGGAAACATCTTATTTTCTTCCAACACCTTTCTCTTTAAAAAGAATATAGTAATTTTCATGTATTATTTTATAGTACTGATGTGTACATAGATACATGAAAATAAAGTTCAAGAGTTACAAATTTGGAAAGTAATTTGGCTTGTCATACATGTATCTGCATGTATTTGAAGTACATTGGTATGCATATAACACATATAAAATATTTATTGTGTGAAGTTGAAGAACATACATATCTTTGTACTTAAAAGAATCCTTAAGCCTAAAGAGCCGGCCTGCAAACCCAAAGGTAACTGGTTCAATTCCCCAGGCAGGGCACATAACCAGGTTGCAAGCCAGGTCTCCAGCCAGGTCTGTAGCTGGAGGCAGGTGAAAGTCAACCAACCATGCATTGATGTTTCTCTCCCTCTCTACCTCTCTCCCTTCCTCTCTCTCTGGAAATAATAAATAAAATCTTTCAAACAAAAATAATAAAGTAACCTTAAAAAAAAAAGAATTCTAATGAGTTGCATAAATAAGTCTCTATTTCAGTCATTAACAAACTTTTCTTTAAAGGGCCGACTGTAAATATTTTAGGCTGTGTGGGCCAAGAATAAAAATCAAAGATATCACATGTGTACATATATAATGAGAGAAAACAAATGCTCACAAATTTTTATTGTTAAAATTAAGAGTACAATAAAAATTGAGTACGTTTTTTCAGTAATATAAACCCACTAATGAGAAGAATAAAATCCTTTTTTCTTTTTTGGAGGGGATCATATCTTGCTTAGTTGGAATTCAAAGTCAAAGTTAGTATCCCCTATCATCAAATCAGTCGCAAATTTTTATCTATAAAGACAGATTCATTTGCGGGCAATTAAAGGAAGAACCGGCGGTAGATGAGATTAGGCCTACACGTCGTAATTTGCTGTCCCTGCTTTACCCAGTGGGTTCCTTTTAGTTGAAATTCCCACTTTGGTGTCTCAGCTGTGTGTGATAAAGAAGCAGGTTTTCTTCTTCAGTTTTTGTTGCAGAATCAATACTTGTTAAAGAACACAAAAACTGAACTACTAGAAAAATGAAATTTTAAAACCAAGGCATACAAAATACAATCCCTGTTTTTTGGTTATTAGAATCAATAAACATAAATTATTCTGCTAAATCGCTATAAAAATGTCTACACCCTTCTAGTCAATGTCTATGTTTATACAGTGAAGAAAAAAAAAAAAAAAAAAAAGAAGGCAATAAAGAGTTTGAGGGCTGGTGCTAAATAGTTCATTTACTATTCTGGAGTTTAAAAACTATGCTCCAAATGGATGGTCATGTAATTACTAACAGATACGGTGTTGGAAAAAAAACTGGAATATGCTTTTTCTAAGCCCTCAAGTGCTTCGTCACTTCTTCCATTGGGACACGCATGTCTTTGTTTTCCCTGAAGACCTAAGTGGCAGGATTTTTCCAGATATTCTAGAGGGAATGAAGAAAAAGAGGGTAAGTCAAGGGATTGCTCTCTTCAGGCCCTGTGGGAGTATTTCCAGTGTGAATATTTTGATTTGGTGAACTCCTTTAGAATAAGCCCTAAGAACCAGACTGAGCCCATTGACTCTTCACAGAGACAATGTACCTTTCCTGAACTTATTATTCAACATGTTACCATAATTATCTTACAGTATTTTGTTATTGTACAGTGATTTATTACCAATGACATATATTTACGAATTGTACTTATTCCATTTTAATCAGTTTTCCATTTCCTATTTAACTCAGAGTCCAGTAGAAGATAAATATTACATAGATATTATGTTTCATACTCTTATCGAAATGACTCACTTAGTTGTATTCAGAAGGTTTCACAAATGCTGGAGGAACTAACGGAATATTTATTTCAATTTATATTCTCCCACCTGCTCATCCGCCTATGTGAGTTTAAAATGCAATAAAGTTTTCATTCTTCAGTGATCCTACTCCCAAATGTATGGTGTTAATTTCTTTGAAGAAGCATCTATTACATTTTTAAACATACTTTTTTTTTTTTTCTTTCCTTGTAAGCATATAAAGCACTGTAAAGAGAGAGCAGACTCTTAAGAAAAAAGAAACCTTGCTTCCTTTCTCTGTCTCTGTTTAGGCTGCAGGAAAACTACATTCTTGACTTGGAAATCAAAGATTTACCGCACATGCAAGACTACAATTTTTAATGAGATGCACATTTCTTCTCTGATATCAGGCTCGCCTCAGGGGCTCTGGAAGGAAAGGGAGAAGCATTCTGTCTGCGTCTTTTGCAAGCCCTCACCTGGTAAGTTCTTGCGGCCTGCTTCCAGTTTAAGGATTCTTTGTCTCCTTCCCCTGCTTTCCCTGTGGAACGCAGCTCCCCTGGCAACCTTGTCTTGTTCCTAAACAGGGGATGAGATTACCAAGACCTCTTCGTGGCAACTGTTTACCCTAGCCTCTGGAGTGTGTTCTCCAAATTACTTGTAAAGTTCTATTCTTTTCAACCAAGTGCAAGTTCATTGTGAAATAGCACTGCCCCGTTCGTTAACTTCTAAGATCCTGTTGTTTCTCATGCCGATTGCTACCAACGGCCTGACATGAAACGCAATTCACTTCTCATGTGGCCACTCAGTGCTATAGTAATGGGGAGGCGTGGCGGGGGGCG